>AXCM01009822.1:0-10115 GCA_000473375.1 Anopheles culicifacies
AATAAGAATATCGTTCTGTAAACATATGGCTGTTTCAACTCAAACACTTGGACGATTCTTTATTCACGCTCAGAATAAATACAAAGAATAAAATTGAAAATTAGACAACAAACATGATCGAAATCAGTTTCGCACGATGCCTTTTGTTTATCATATTATATATAAATGCCACAAACATTAATCTATCTACTTAATTATGTTGCATCGATTCTATAAAGAAACATTCATAAAAGAAAATAAACTAAACGGCTAGAGCGGTACAATGGTACCGCTGTACAAAAGTTCAAAATCGCATTTTTACATCATGTCCGCAAGGGATACCACTGTGGTAAGTTAACGGTCAAATATCAGCGCTGCCTCTTGCATGAAATTATTAATTTTTTAAATTTAGTTTTGCCATTTTTTGGACGTTTGGTTTATAAGAGGAAATTTATAAAAAGTATTTTTTTGTTATTTCACACAGTAATAAATTTCTACCATATATCATTGCTTTACAATTGCACATAAATTACAGTTTAAAAAAATAACTTCTTTGTATGGATGGAAATTATTTCCAATTTTTGCAATTTTTTCTGTCACATTCATGCTAACAGGTTTCTGGATTATTTAGGTCAAATTAATTAGAAAGTTTTAAAATGAGCTTTTACTTAACATGGGTCCCAATAAACAGCTACAATGGTAAAACTATAAATAATAACAGGATAAAACAGAAACGTTAACACGAACTGATATGGTTATACAACAGTGCAATGAATTTTATTTACCGAAAATGAGTAAAATTGAAACGATGTTGTTTTGGAGTTATTGGAAACAATTTCTTGGGTACAAAACCCAAGATTATCAAACTTGAAAAATATTTTTAAATATTTAGTAAATGCTTCCAATACTTTGATATTCTGTTATGATATACTCAAAAGAAGAAGAAAAAACACGACACATTTTATACGAAAACCTTCTTTATTGTATAATATTAATGCTATTTTCAGGTCAATCTTGATTCAATTTTCCACTCCTTGCGCACCTTTCGCGTTCACTGCGGACAGTTTTTCACGCACCACGATTGCACTATTATCATGCTGACCTTGCCACAAGCGCAAACAATACAATCAGCTGTTGCTTCACAACCACTTTCATTGAGCAATGTAACGGTTTTTTTTTCTTCTGTTGGCCACTCATCATTTAATTAGCGTCCGAAGCCAAAATGTTTGACCTTCGTCACCTCGCGATAGTGGCTACCGTGCAGCCCATGATGTCCATGCTTGATGTGTACCTTCTTCTCGACCGTATGCTTGAACGGGAACAATCCACCCCCGACACTCTTTTCCTTGTAGTGATACTGGTACTTGAGGCCACGCTTTTCCCGTACCGTACCATCGTCCACCACCGCTTCCGCCATGGATTTAGCATCCCGCAGTTGGCTCTCCTCTGCCAGCATATCGTACGGAGAATCGATCGGTGTAAACGTTTGGCCAAAATGGAGTAACGCCACCATCAACACTAACACTGCACAGTATAGCTTCATCTTCGAGCGCAAGATGCTGTGAGACTTTCCTTTGGAAAATAACTAAAAAAAGCGCTAGAAGAAATCTTTCTACAAACCAACTCACGAAGTTCGAGTATATCTGTTCGGTTGAACTGTCTGCAAATGACTGGCAATAATTGGTCGAATTTTTGGTGCTTCAAATCTTGCACCGGCTCCGAATGGGCTTGGTTTCTGGTGGTTTGGCTGTTTTTTGTTTTCTTTTTACAATCCATTTACATAACTGGTCTGTGACCAGTGGGTGGGGAAAGCGGCTGCGTTTGGTTGATCAGTGGGGGGTGAACTTGAAATGGGGGTGAACTGTTCGCCGAAAGATTGCTCGAAACGTAACGAACTTTTGAAGAAATCAGTCTCACACGATGCCTGATTCGAATGGCTAATGGGCTGGCAATACCTGGCACCTTTGAGACGCCTTTTACGAAAAGAGACTTTTTCCTGCGGTTCCGAGTTCTTGATAAAGAGTTTTATTATTTTTGTACACTTTCTTACGTCTTACACATTAATCCGGATACAGTATGAGATTGTAATTATAAGCTGTAATTTAAAAAAAATCATACTATGAAATCCAAACAGCACTGAAAAAAAAACAATAGACTAAAGCAAAACTTTATTTATTTATCTGGTTGCAGTCCGACTTGCACAATTAAGCCTAACCGATACTCGCCATAATAGATGGTTAGTAATTACTGTGAATCATCACCATCCGATGAGAAGAAAAATCAATCAAAGTTGTTTGCCTCATCTTTGTTTACATCGGACTATTTTCCGTCCTTGGTTGACCCCACCCGAACGCGCATCCGTCACCTACATTACGTCGATTATGTTGTAAACAAGGTGAAGATTTTGGAAAACCCTATGCTTAGGACCCGTCAAACGCGTCGACGATCTATCATCCATTGATGAGGGTTGTCCCCCCGGGTTGCCACGAACAAAACATGGTTCATGGTTCACTGCTACCGGTCGTGTGGCAAGAGTCATTCACAAAAATTCCCATTTCGAAGGCAAACGACCCAGCCAAACGGTCGGGCCTGTGGGTACAAACAAATGGTGAAACAAAATAGAATATGATCCAGTTCGGGGGAAGTGATTAAAAACAATAATAACAGGTTCGTCGCCTAACGTATCGTTGAGCTCTTTCCGTTTTGGCAACGCGGTTGCCCTTTTGCAAGACGATACACACGGAGCTGTATGCATGTTTCCAGCGCGTTCTTGACGTTACAAGCCTCGTCAATGCGCGACATGTGTGCGAGAATTTGTTTGTTCGGCGTTGGGGCAACCAGACAACCAGGAAGCAGGCAAACGTAAACCAAACGATCTGCGTCGTGTGATGATGACAAACGATACGATCTTACCGGTGTAAGGCGTACGCCGCAAAAATCCCAGAAGCCGCCTCCGGAAAGGGACCGTTGTAAAGAGGCGTATAAATACGGCTCCGACGTTCCTGGGAGATACTAAACCGATCTAGAACGACAACGACAACGCATCGTGTATCCGTACGCAAGAAGTGAAATAAGGATGAAGCTGTTGTACGTGTGCTGTAGTTTCGTGGTGGCGCTGGTGGCATTCGGCACCGTCAAAGCTGTTCCAGTGGAGCAAATGGATCAGGACGGGGCTATGATGGTCGTGATGGAGGATCCGATGCAGGATCAGCAACCACTCACGCTGGAAGATATGGTTGCGGTTAACGACCAAGTCGAGATGGATCAGGGTGAAATGGCCCGTGAGAAGCGACACCATCGGTACGGTGGTTATGGTGGTTATGGCGGTTATGGCGGGTAAGTAGCGAGCAATCGGGGACTGAAAGGGGAACGCATTGATTTAACTCCACCGTAAATTGAATTGCACTTTATAATGCTTTGCTATTCGATGGGCTTTCTCACAGATACCGAGGTGGATATGGAGGACGCGGTTTTGGTGGATATGGTGGACGCGGCTACGGGTATGGTGGCCACCGCGGAGGATACGGAGGATACCATCGTGGAGGATACTACTAAAGTTGATGTGTGAAGTGTAATGTTACAAAAGAACTCAATAAAGAACGATTGTGATACGGCATGACAAAGTAATGAAATCTGTTGTTACAATTGTTTGCGGATACACTGTGGATGTGTTGTAGTTGCACTGAAGGATAGCTTTATTTTTGCTACTTTATCGGTTCCTTTCTTTTGCTTCAATTTATATATTTTTCTAGCAGCATTTTTCATGCTTTTCAATAACTTTTACGTTTTTATTTCAATAACTTGGCTTTCAATTCTATGAACAAGGCATGATAAAGAATGAATCATTGTTTGAAATTTATTGAAAAATCTGTCGGGACATTACTAAAAAAATTTTAAAAATGATTGATAGAATTCTTTGTTGCTTTTATTTTAGCATAATATATAAAAGAATTGAAATGTATTACTTTCTTAACAATACTTAGCAAATGTTTCATGATTCGATCATGTTTAGAATGAATAATAAGATAAGGTTTTAATTAGCATTAACAACGATAATGTCGAACAAAGTCGCTGAAAACAATAAAATCAAAAGTCCATTACGAGTGATTCACAAAGCAGTAAAGCAATGCCAACGAAATTCGGCGAAAAACATTTCACAACACAAGAAATAATACTGTCCCTCCTTTAATTGTTTTCATCGCATCACCGTCATTACATTGAAGGTTGAGACGTAATGCGATGTTTCCATTTGTTATGTTTTACTCTTGTGCTGTTTTTATTTTATAGAGACCGTTTTCTTTGTAATTTATTAGTTTTCTTTCAAAAGAATTTTTCTTCTTACTTTTTCAAAGAAAGTTTTGATTAGAAGTGTGAATTGTTTGAATGTTGGTATTTCAGGTAATTGCGTAATCCTGACAAAATACAATATTGGTGGTGCTGATGGTATGCTTTACTTTAAAAAAGTGTTAATGTTTCGTAAAAGTGTTACGAATAAACTAAAAAGAACGTTACATAGTACATAGGCTACGTAACCGTCATAATGGAATAAATAAATAAAATAAATAGTACATACTTCAAAGAAATTTTATTATAAATAAAGAACCGGAAGCAATGTGCGAGAGGTATAAGTTGAGCGTTATAACTTCTACTGAGGGAAAAACATTTTATTACGTTTTAGGGTTTGTGTCACACAAGAATTCTAATTAAATTCTGCATCTTTATTGCACGGCACAGCAAATGTGGTGGACAGAAGAAAAAAAACAACACCATTACACTTTCTCCTGCTTCTGATCAAACAAACCAGCCACGCTGTATGCACCAATCAACGAAAACAACCATTAGCGCTAAATCAATACCGCAATGCGCATTCACAGTGCGTAAGTAATACCGTCTTCACTGATCGTCGCTTAGCGTATGTGATACTTTTATACAATCCGGTGATTCCCCGGGCAGCGAGCAAGAAGTGCAATGCACCGCAGGAAGTGCGGAAATGCATCGCCCAAGGCGACTAGCAATGACATTAAAGTTTTCTCTCATCATTTGAGCGTCATGGCGGTTTGTAATAGACTTTTTTCACACAAAAGATCGAACTGCTAGGCGGTAGTGTTAGCAGCTCTAATGTCTTTGGAAGAAGAAAAAACAGGTTTGTAATTTGTGTTCGAGTTTGCGCTAAAAATAACGCCCTAATGGCTTAATGTTGAGGTTTATTTCTTTCCATTACAAAATCAACAGAGCTTGATGTAGAAATTGAAAACAAAAAGAAAACACCTTGTTTTTTTTTGCAACAAATAAATTTCGAATCAAAAACAATAATTTAAAACGCACGCAAACAATCATCAGAAAGATCATGTACTGTCCCAAAACCACGTGGGAATATTTCGCAATGGGATCTAATTCACAACGATTTTGAACCGAATCATAGTTGCGACACACGACAAATTCCGCCCATCTTGACCTTGTACAAGTTTGGTATTTGGTAACGTTCAGTGGGAAAACATTTGTCGCTGCCTGCTTTGTGATCACTTTCCCACGATAAACAAAAACAAAATTCCTAAATTCGCTAGTTTTCTTTTTCCTTGTTGCCCAAAATGAAACATTTTGTACGAAATATTTGACTTTTTTATTTTTTGGTTTTCTCCCTACGATCACAATCATACGTACGATAGAGTTTAGAAGTAGTAAGGATTTCCGAATCCACCACCGTACCCGTATCCACCGTACCGATATCCATAGCGTCGATAGCCACCGTATCCGTAACCGGGATGGAAACCACCTCCGTATCCGTACCCGGGATGGAAACCGCCCCCGTATCCGTATCCTCCAGGGTAGCCTCCAAAGCCACCACCGACAAATCCAACGCCAATACCAATGCCACCGAATCCTAGATGACGCTTCGAACGTTGTCCTTCCGTTTCTAGCGCTTCCGGCACTGGCCGGCTGCTTTCCTCTACCGGCACCAACTGTACAACCGGTTCCGGTCTGCTGGATGGTTCCTGCTGTTCCGCCGGATAAGCCACAGCCCAACCGACCATGGCCAGAACAAGTAAACTGCACAATGTCTTCATCGCTGGAGAGCTGTAGTGGCGTCTGAGAACGCTTTCACCTACAAGCATGGAAAATAATGATTTAATTTCGTTAAATTTGTCTTTACACAGTAGGCCATATGCCAAAAGTTACACAGTAGGCTATCCGCGAGAACGTGCTACTTGGTGATCATGAGCTACTTGATCGTTCTGCTACAAACAACACAAACAAAGTGTCAACGTGCCATTCACGAACAGTTCTACTTCTGGATGGCAAACAAAAAAAAAAAAATCACTTCCAGAATGTATTCCCAACGCTTCCTGTTCCATACACACTGTCCCCCGATGGTATTCCGTCATTTTGCCTTCAGACACTAGCACTGCAGATAAAATCCCCCTTTTCTCGTGAAGCGGGAATGATCGATTAGCACACTGCTATTGTGGCAGATTATGATGTTTATCATTCGATCTTGAACACAAACGATCACTCACATTAGCACACACGTTCTCGAATGGCCTACATTTTCTGCTAAAGAACACCGAATCTTACCTAACGAGATCTTCACCTGAAGCTTTCCGTGGTTGCACGACGTTTGATCGTCTCCCGGTGATGATCGTTTTTATATATCAAATCTACACCACTACTACGCACCATGCACGTGAAACCATGCACGAATACCGCACTACGGGCGGTTCGTTGACAGTCCGAATCGAAGAAATCGGCGGGGAGAGTGGGAAGGAAACGTCGCCCAGGTCACCGTTGGAGGTGGATCCATTACCCGAGATGGAACACTCCATTCTTCCCATCGTCTAGCGAGACAACGGCCAGACACGCTAGGAATGTCCCCGAAAAAGCGAAAAACAAAAGCATTTGTGTTTTGGTGGAGGACATTACAGCTATTGGATGTTTTCTTCGTTTTGCAATCGCTAACCGGGGTGGGGATGGGAGGTGTCGACGATCTCGACGCGGGTGCTTCCGCATCGTAATCGTTCAGCATCCGTTTCGTCGTCGCAGATGAGATGTTGATGGATTTTAGCTTATCGGCGCTAAACTGCCTTGCAGGAATTCCCTTTAGTGAGTAAGCGTTTGTTCTAAGCATTCATTTCGTTTCCGTAAACAAAAACAAAGAGATACCATTTTAGATAACGTTGAGAATTCGACGACAATCTTGTGACGTCAGTGGAGGTGATAGATGATCATTATTCCGCAGTGAGACGCAGTATTATCTCTATTTAAATTGTAAGCTTCTTTTTGACTATCGGCGTATGGTTAACTTATACATTGTGTTTAATAATTTAGCTATTATTAGATGTTAGTTATATCTGCTGGACTACTCAGTTCTAAATAAACGCAACTACTTTTACTCGATCGTTCCACTCTGCTCCTATTTCGTCATTTCGGCAATTAAGTCGATATGTGCTCCATATACCAGGGTAATTACCTTACCTTGGAAAATGCTTTGTGCCAGTAAATTAGCTGCTCATGATATCTCTGATCTGTTGTGTCTGCGAGAGCACTGTTCTGATCGTTCTAAACAGGGGGAATCCCAGATCCCTACGGCTATAATCCATTTCGTTCGTATCAAGCGAGGTCAGAGGTCTTTCACCAAGATTACTGATCGTATATTCCTTAGTTAATCCACTTTTTCCCCAGTGCATTATTAGACCAGGTCTTGGTTGCCTTATCTTTTTCATTCATATTTGCCATCCTTAATTGTATAATAAATCATTATTACACCTATTCATCCATATCCACTTCAATACAAGACGAAGTATTTATGCTTACTTTGCGGCAATCCATAACCTAAAGTTCATTTTTATTTTCAGTCATTATCCAGAGCATTCATTGTTCATTCAAACGTACAACCCACGATTATAATATCCTCCGAGCTGAGTGCCGTAGCCGGCGTACGGACTTTGGCCTACATTCCAACCACCAACACCACCGTACGGATACGCACCACTTCCTTGCCCAAAGCCTGAGTAACCGAGCTGTGATCCTGGATAGCCTCCTGCACCGGCACCGAAGAATGCACCATTTCCAGCTCCCCCAAAGCCACCAAACCCTGCCACTCCACCACCATAACCGTTCAGCGTGCCCAAACCATAACCTGGAGTATTGTAAGGACTGTAAACACCTTGCTGGCTGTACGGTGTGTACAATGGGTTGTGATGGCCTGCGTACGGATTGTAACTATACCCATTGCCTAAAGCAGAGGAAAACGAGGATCATTATACTTTCCTACTGAGGGTTTTACAATTTTTACTCTAATTTACCAAAGTAACTTAATTCTCTCGAACGACGCTCTGGGAAGATTTGATTATCGCGCAATTTAGCTTCCAACGGTTGCAGGAATGTTGCCAACGCGGTGTCTTTCGATCCTGCGATATCTTCACGATCAGTTGTCGTACCGTGACAGGATACAGCCAGCACAACAAGAAGTAACACCACAACGGATTTCATCTTGGAAACGCTACCACCAGCCAGATTTGTGCTCAAGAGCGGTAATGGCTTTCAAAACGGCAGGACCATCGCTTAAATAGCAGAACCACACAGTCCTGTGACAATTCCACGCATTATTTGAAAACAATACGTTACATTGTCTGTACAATGCCAGCTCATTACATCATACGGTTGTAAAACGTTGCAAGTAACGAAGGTCTAACTTTTCCCTTCAAGGATGGACATTGTTCTAGTGGAGATAAAATTTGCATCTCCACTGGTGGGGATCTTACCGCTGCTGGTGATCGTAAATTTCTAAAACAATACACACGAGTCTTGCATGTGCGTAATATAAGTGCTATCAAGAGTAGCATTTTCGGTAGGTATGAAACATCACACACAGCTCATGTCATGAACCGTGGCTAGAAATAGACCATAGCCCGAGCGCAATAACCTGCACGTCCGCGCTTGGGCTGCTGTTCCTCGTGTAAAAGTTTGTTAAACTGTGTAACCGGTTTCTTGTCCGTCGTATCACGGCTTTGTTGATGCCAGCGGAAAGGAGGATGGTGTCAACTTGACATTGGACACATACCATCCAAATTGGCTACGTATTTCCATCCACCGGCAAGATGCTAACTGAACCTACCAGTGAGTCACTGGGTGGAGTAAGCATACGGAATTAACATGTTTAGACCGCAGAGTGGAATCATCGTCATGGAGCAAATTTAAGCTGTGTCGATCAGATCATTCACACGCTAAGTTTATCGTATTACAGTTCAAAACAAACATTCCCTAGAACAAAAGTACACCTCACATTCAGCACAACAAGAACACACAGAAACGTACGATTTCATTCTGGTTAGTTCCAGAAGATCTGTTGTGCCGTGCAGGGAAACCACTTTCAAACCTTTATTTGGGTCATTAAATTCGTTTGGCCATTCATTTGAGTTCCTCATTAGTTTGGAATCTGGGGAGGTCCCGCAAATTTCGTATTTTAAACACATTGCCCCAAATGTGCGTACTGAAACATTCCATTACAACGTAGTTCGTAATGGGGATTTTTTATGTTCTTTGTTCTTGGCTTTATTGGTTTGCGTAGCTCATGTGGCGGACATTTTATTGTGCAATTATATTTTGTGGAACAGCCACTTGCAAAGAAAGTCCTCACGTTAGTCAGAGTGGGGTGTTTTTCTCTATAAGCAAATAAGTAGTTTACATGAGCGATTGTGTAATATTCATGTTTGTTATTGTTTACTTCAAATTGTCCACCATAAATTTGAACGGAAACGGACAGAGATACAGATGACTTGAGAGGAGATACAGGTGGTTGTACAGATTGTAAAAGAAAGAAATGGTACAAATTGGGAGATCCGGAACCAAACCACCAACAGAATTTCACTGGACATCGAGTCCATCTAACTTCATATTCAAAGAATATTCAGGCAAAGAAATTCGACCAATACCTAATAGACGCAATCGAAAGCAAAGCTCATGAAACAGCTCTACATCTGCTCGAGTCTCGTCTCATTCTAAGCGGTGGAATTCCGAACAACCCGGAGAATCAGGCACCCTTGAAGGCATAACACATGAAGGGTCGGTAATATAAGTTGTAAGCCATCGGATGAAGGGACATTTAAGCATAGGGCCCAATCTAGGGTTACACTTCAATC
>AXCM01009823.1:0-11162 GCA_000473375.1 Anopheles culicifacies
ACTATACTCGAAACTAAATTTAATACTGCTAACCTGAGCTTTTGTGGAAACTTGAGGAAATGGGAAGAAACTGTTGAAGTAGAATGAATGGTACAGTCAAATAGTGGTGAAAGTGATAAGGACAAACAGGAAACGGGTCATGTAACCCCGTACCTGAAACGTCCTGAAAGATCTGACAGGAAACCACAGCACAAACGATAGGAGAATAAACATAAAAAGTGACTCGCGAGGAGAGCCTTGGCATGTCTCCGTCTGCTCTCCAACGATTCAATTTTTTTGACATCGAACCTCATAAGAGGGCAGTGCAGCACGATTGTAACCTAGGCACAGTGGTGGATCAAGCTCTTTGGAAGCCCCTGGTGGAGTGGCAGTTGAGGCCCCAAACATTATGACTCTTTGATCCTTGATTAATCGAGGGGCCGTAATCTAGAATCCGTTTCAAACTAAAAATAACTTCAAATATTCTCAAAGAGGAATATAGAAAGTCAATATTGAGGATTTAGAAGTCTCGTGGTTTTGAAAAATATATCTATAAACTTCCTCTGTAAGGCCTTTGAGTCTCTTGAGTCTCTTGGCGCTTGCAGCAACACTTAGAGTCTACAATTTCTGGCCACTGATGGGCCGTAAATGGGATTCGATACCAAGTCCTGTCGAGTGAAGATCGGTGCCACTATTTTGCTCGACCAAACAGCGGCCTCAATAGATTGCAAGACTATTATGACGAAATTCATTGCAAAGGATGATGTGATTCAAATTAACAGCTTCTCCGATCACTTTCAATAGCAGCCGATGGGCCTAATAGTAAAAACTTACTCCAACCTCTTCCCTCCCCTCACCCCTTTCTTATTTCATCAGCCTTTTTTTTCGATTTCTCTGATGTTCCCTTGTAAACCATACCAAGCCTTCATATTTCTCGGCTCCAAAAATTTAAAATAATTACTAATTTCATACCATTTATAAACGTTTAAAATAATTTTTAAAAACGTGGTATCCAGGTGTATATTTGTAACGGTTTGTGTAATATTATAAAAAAAACCTAATTTACAACAATTTGCATCCATTTCATCAAGTTTGTTCGATTAAAGCTAATTTAGATGGATGTTTTGTTACGCACTATAAATGCATTTTTTTTTCACACTCTCTTTGAATGCAACATAAAAGTAATTAAGCCACAAAATATCCAAGAGGATAATAAAGGTGACAATGCTATTTTTAAATCGAAAATTTCGCGTACCATTGTGTATTTCATGATTGGCTCACTAAATAGGTTCACTAATCTGGGGCGGCTTCTATTCCTTCCCTATCAGTAGCGCCATCTGGTGTTTATCCACAACTAGCGTAAATCATCTTCGCTAATCTCTGTTGAAGCACGCGGCACTGGAAGTAACGGTCGGTTGGCAATCGTCCCTCATTGATTTGAAGTAGGAAACCTTCCACATAGCGTTTGTATCCATTTTTCGGCGTGCTGATTCAGTTAAAATGAACCCATAACGCTCCAATCCATACCGTGTACCGTGCCTTCGCCGTGGTTGAGGCCATCCACGTGCAGGTAAACAGCGATCACTATCGATAGATGGAAGCCAAGCAGGAAAACCATCAATGGGGACCACCATTTGTCCGTTTCGTTTTGGCAAACATTTGGGTCAAACTTCCGTAAGCAAACTGACGGTAGCGTAGTCAGTTTTCTGCCCATCAGGTACCACAGTTCCAGTGCGAACGTGCCGAGATGGAGAAACATGTATGGCCAAAGTAGAAACGTTCGATGCTAAGAGCAGGTGAAAATGAAAAAGGGAAAGAGAGCAGGTTGAAACACGGCACCACTTAAATAGGTCGTCGAGTCAGCATCCGCTGGCGTTAGCAGGGGATTCCTCCTTTTTTGGTTCCGTTACCACACAAACACACAGAGAGACTAACCGTGAACAAACCAACGATCGCCGCCAGATTCGAGTAGATGGTTAGCAACGACACGGCCAGGGCGAAATTGATTCGCAAATACTTCGGAATGTGCCACAGTGGACGCCATTCGAGCCGATGGTTCCAGCCGGCTTGTGTCAGCAGCGCATACACCGACAGCACCTGCAAAACCGATGACGGCAGGACGAAACAAAAAGCGTGAAAAATATTACAAGCACCAACGTTGAGGTTATGGGGTTTTTGGGTGGGTAATATACGCCCGTGCTTGACCACAGCGGTACACACCCACCGCGCGTGCCGCAGCGTGCTGTCATCAATGGCGACACAAAATACACAACCGTTTCGATGGTGCCGATCAGCAGGGCGTACCGGTGAAGGTGCGGACCATACCGCACCCGGTAGCCGTACAGATGGTGCAGGAATTCGGCAACGTACGGGCTGTCCACCAACGACACTACACGTTGATTGGGAAAAGTTTCAAATGGCACGTTTTTGTACGCTTCGGGTGCCTGCAACGGTGACCAGAGACAAAAACAGTCGAACATTGTTTGCCTCGTGACCGTGATGGACCGACGGCTGGGGGGAATGGCGAGGGATTTATGGGTTTCCAAACACGAACGCCAACTTTGTGGCCTGTGGTACGGTGATGATGTTCGAAAAGATTTCCTAGCACTACTTGCTACCATGATAATGATGGTAGTACTGCACCTCTACGGCGGTACACCACAGTCGTTTCCCATGGCACACTGCGACCGTACGCTGAGTCATGCTAAGTTTTTCGCTGCCTGTCATATTTAAATTAGGTTTTGTTGTTTTTTTTTTATTTGTAAAAACACATCTTTCGATAACTGCACACTTCAATATGGAAAAATGCCCTATTTCTATCGTTATCTTATCATTAAAAGTACGATAAACCGGCCGGAATGAGTGAGTTTTCCAAAACGGAACTACTGGTAGTGCTTTCGACTCGAGAACTTTCGTCAGTTGGTGTTTCACCCATCACTAAACTACTGGTCGCTGAATAATTATCTGCCTCACCAGCTGTTTGAGTGGAAGATTTAATTACTTCTGCAGCTTGTGATGATGCAGGCGACATTGTTCCATCTCTAAGTGCTTGCTCAAGACTTTCCATCCGCACCATCAGACTCAATACTTTAGAAATTATGCTGTCCAAGTACGTTAAGGCACTTTCGAGTACATTCGTTGCAGATTTAAATGATTGCTCCAGTAAAACGTACGGTGGAACTGTTTCCAACACTTCAGAGTTGGGTGCTGAAGTATCTGTACTTTCGGCACTTAGTTCCGTCGATGAATATCCAGCTGGACTTTCGCTAGTTGCTACACGCCTCTTGTCCATCAACGTGGTTTGCGAGAACTCATCGTTAGTGCATCGCTGTAGCGATTCGTTAAAATGAGTTCCGTCGGCACAGCGATTTCGTTGGAACCTGGTAAACGATGTAACTAAACTCATTATCGCCAGTATGTACTATTTCAATCCATGTCTTACCTTCCACTGTTGTAGGTGTAGTATATGGAACGATCTTCGGTATCACCGTATCTTTGCTTCGTATCGCAAACTATCTCAGCTCTATCATCCGACGTGCTGGCCACTGCATCTAATAAGCTTCGAAACAATGGGAAAGCACCTTGGTTGCAGATATCGTCCGAATCATCATAGTTTGGCAGTATCAAAACACCTCTCACACCGAGACTATAGGCCTGGAGGACGCGTTCCTCTACCGTTTTATCGCTGTCGTACACAATAGCACCATTTCCGGCGAATAAAGAACATGCGGGACGTTTGCTGGATGTGCGAGAACCACACTTTGATTGCTTCTCCTGTAACAGCTCACAGATCTGTCCGTAAGAAAGCACTCCAATGTGTCCACGGTGTAGTGATCTTGTCATTCGATAATTACTAGGATTAAATACAATTCCAACCGTCAGTACGCTTAGTACGATCTTTTCCGCTTGCAGTCCGTCCTGCAACAGCCGGGTAATGTAGTCTGTACCATATTCTCGCAACATAAACTCCTCTTTGCTTCGGTCGACCAACTCATCCTCTAGCATGTTCACACCAACCACACTGACGAGATTCACATGGTCGTTGAATGCTTTCAGAAGCGTTTTCGAACTTCCCATCGTGTAGCACCCGATCGTGGTGCTGATCGTGTACTTATCGCTCAGTATTGAGCGCAACCGCCGCAGAAACTGGCCATACCGTAGCTGCTCGTAGTAATCGAGGAGTGCGATGTCGAAATCCAGATCCACACCGTCCAGTACGTTGTCGCGCAGCACAATATTGATGCGTTCGCTGAGCTTCTGCTGTACCGACTGGGCGGTGACGTTGAAGGGAAGCACTATCGTGAGCAGCACATCTGCCGATGAGTTACTTCGCTTGATGGTCTCGATTCGGGAGAGTTCTAGAAAGTACACCACTTTAGCTACCAGATTCATGTTTTAGTAAACCATCAAATCCCATACCTTCACGCGTGAGGATAGTTGATGTATCGATGTCAAATGTGACGCTATTCACTACAAACATGCTGCACGAACGAAGTTTCTCTGCTAATGCACTCTCAATCGGTAGTTGCAGTTGAATCTGGCAGATAATGTCCAAACCTTCCACCGCACCATAACCGACCAACTGTAGCAATACCAGCACCATCTTCCGTGGCTCCATGATCTTCTGGAACTTGTATTGATATTCTCTGTCTTGGGAAAAGCATTCCCGAAGGGTTTGCTTTTATATGCACCTAGCAAAGTGCCGAGAAGTCTCGATATCACACACCCAGATCCTAAACACGTTCTGTGCTCACTTACGATGCAACGATTTCTCCGTACAGCATGTCCGTATCATTCACCGGGCACATCATCAGGTACCGGCCAGCATGACACGATATAAATCCACTTGCTTTCATTCACCAATCCATCATCGGTGACTTCAGATGGCCACGTTGCGGAGTAGACAAGGGGGACAACAATCGAGTCTCGTAGCATCTTATCGGGTAAGCGAGTGCTATCTCGGCTACTCTCGAACACGAAACATATTGGCCGGTCTGCTGGTTGACTGCTGTGATTGGGAATGTCAGACGTTATGTGATTTAGAAATCTAATAAACATTCAGTCATGTTATTCTTTAACCTCTCCAGTTGTCTCCAGTTCCACCAACGGATGGTCAAGGGAAACGTTTAAGCTTCTCAGGCTTTCCACTGCTTCTTAAAGGCACTCTACGGTAAAGTTCATGAACGCCAAACATCAATGAAGTTCCTCGGAGGCAAACGATATACGGATCCAGCTACTAATGGTTAGAACAAATTCTCATAAATCTTACTGATGGTACCGGTGGGACGGGGATGCTGCTCTTCTCAAGCGTTTTAGTTCTTTTATTTATTTTTTTTTTCTTCTCCCCTCATTTTTTTCTTCCATCCCAATCGATTCAATCTTTTACAATGCTGTACATTCTTCGTGCTCCGAGCGCAACCGTTTATCCCTTTTTTATATAGTCCTTAATGAAATGAAATCGTTTCATGAATATTAAAGCTCCCTCTTATCCTGAGTATCGTAGATCCTGAGCAGAAGAGAAGCTATGGCTATCGCACGTATGAAAGCACGTGAGCTCATTTGTAGGGATGCTAGACGCCTATGAGATGGCTTATAATCAATTAAAGTAATTAATTGCACCCCCATTTCGTGACACAGGCTCTACGTACGATCGAACGAGTTCGTTGTTTGCTTTGCCGATTGAGCAGATTATGATCAGAGTGATTGAACTGCTCGTTTAACTCATGCTGATAAAAGTAAGTAAATGTTAATACACTAGCTTACTTTTTAGCGTAAACGCCGTACAATTCACTATGAGAAATGGACATGGACAATATCCTAACATGGAACGATGAAGGTTTCCACAGTATCCAGTAAATCAGTATGCGACGTGCGGCGTATTGTACAAATAGTGACAGCAATAGAACTATATTGTTCCTTTACGCGACAAATCTTACGAATGCTAGCCATTATTTAAATCTTTAAAGATTCATAGGACATATTGTTGAATTCATTAGTTCATTAAAGAAAACACTGTTATTTTCCTTTTTCATGTGATTTTATGGACCATACAAGTGTTTTGAGGGAGAAATATAAATAAAAACACGAAATCCAATAAAAAATGTTCTAAACATACCAATTATATTTATATATTTAAAATAAATACTCTAAAATAACCTCATATGCCAAGTGATAGTGTTATGATGCAAGGGTCAATGTCAATGGGCTAGGTTAGCTTGCGTCCTAGTGCTGGTGAATGCCAACCTTGGTAAGGGAGAGTTAAAGTTTCGGAGTCATCTTCTTTAAGTCAATCCAGAGGATCAAGATGATCGAACAGGTATGATAATATATCTAGAGTTGTTGATTCATGCCAGAGGCACCGACAAAGGCCTACGCAGGAATTTCGTGCGAGTAGGCCGGATCTCAAACCTTCGAAATCATCGAACATTTTACATATTTTGATTCAATTATTGGAACCAACAATAGCACTGATGTTAGGATACGTGCTAGGGTGTAGGTTGCCCGACAGTCATTCTACAGGTCTACTGAAGGATCTCAATGAGTTGTACGTTGAGTCAGGTCGTACATCGAATTAGGCGGACTGGTCATGTTATGAGAATAGAATCGAACCACCCAACGTAAGGTATAAGTACGTAGGTAAGTAAGTATATAAATCTGTTTCATCAATTTCATTACTTATTAGTTTATTTTTATCATAAAAGGCTTTTAACTTCGAAAAAGCCTTAGGCTGGAACTTTTACAGCCTTAAGTACAGCCTAAAATAAAATTATCTACAAATCTTACATGTTCTTCAATTTTTCTATTCTTACACATATGCTTTACTTTATTGGAGCATTACAAGGTTAATGGAATCATTGGAACAGTCACAGGTGGAAGTGTTACGGTTGGAATTGTGACCGTCGGAATTGTAACTGGAACTGTTGGTATTGTAACCGGAAGTGTTGGTATTGTAACCGGAAGGGTTGGTATTGTAACAGGAAGCGTTGGTATTGTAACAGGAAGCGTTGGTATTGTTATCGGTGGAATGGTAGGAAGTGTTGGCAACGTAGCAGACGGTAGCGATCCTTTTTATGGTGAGAAAAAGAATAGAAGAGTATATGTTTAATTATAAGAAATACATCACAAATTCAAATGATGTAAGAAACTAGTTAACTGTGTCCTTTGGAAATGACGCTATAAAGATTAATTCGCTAGTAACAGAAGCAAAACGGCAACACACTAGGTCCAGGTTGTTAGATATGCCCGGAAGTATAAAACCTACCGAGCAAACTTTGAAGCAATCCCGTAACCGTCTGCAATACACCGTCTAAACTGTTGAGGCTTGCTTGGAGGTCAACCATAACGTTGGCTGCATTGGGAAGCGATACCGGAAGGGATGGAAGATTTACCGGTAGTGCTCCCAGCGTTGGTAGCAGCGTTTGTATTAAGTTCAGTACAACCGGTAGTACACCATCAAGCACACCCAGATTGGCCTGCAGATCAGCTACAGTGTTCACCAAACCCGCAGGTAAGCCCAGCAACGGCAATGCACCCAGAAGCGACGGGAGCAATGCTGCATTGACCGGAAAATGCAAACAAAAGAAAAAAAAAACAAACAAACACATTAGTAACACTACTCAACGAACGCCGTTGCCAAGGGCAACGGGATAAAAGCTCTACCGAAACACCTACCAAGCAATAGCGGCAGTAAGGTCAGAAGAGCCGGCAGTAAACCATTCAGTAGTTCCAGATTTGCTTGAAGCGAGACGGAAACTAAAGGGCCTCCAAGACCCGGAAGCGTTACACCAGGCAGCGTTATTGCCGGAAGTGTGGGCAGTGTTACCGGTGGCAATGTGATCGGAGGTAGCGTTACACTAGGCAACGTAACGGTGGGTAACGTTACAGGCAATGTAACTGGTAGTGTTACTGGGGGTAAGGTTACCGGTAGCGTAACACACGGTGCAATGGGTATCACACCGGACGGTAGGATTCCTTTTGGTTTAAAAATAGCAAAAATGTTGATTTACTTAGTGTGGACGCAAACTATCCCCGATCCATATTGAACCTACCGAGCAAATTCTGCAACACGTTTCCAACGGTCAGAAGCAGTTGATTTACTAATCCCAGATTCGTTTGTACCGATAAACAGATTTGATTCGTAATGGCAGGGCATCCCACCGGAATGTTTGGTAGTGTAACGGAGGGTATCGTTACGATGGGTGGAAGTGTTATCGGAGGAATGATTATGGTGGGTAAGGTTAGTATCGGTTGCAATGTTACTGGGGGTAATGTTACAGGTGGCAACGTTATAGCGGGTAACGTTACTGGAGGCAGTATGTTAGGACATGCAGCACCCAACGATACTTTTGTAAAGGAATGAGATTAAACGTAAATTGTAAATATGTAGTTTTCTGATAACAAAAACAGAACGTACCAAATAGACTTTGTAGTATAGAGAGCAAGAGAGCTAGTAACTGCTGCAAAGCACTGGCGTTCGGTTGGAGTCCACAGATTTGACCTGCACCAATGCCTATCGACGACGAGGATCCACCTTTCGGTAAATGAAGCTTTGTTTAGCATGTTGGTATCATTTGTACAATGTTGTAGCGTTACGTACCCAGCAATCCCTGCACTGCTTGACTTACAACCTGCAGCAGATCAGGTACCACGCCAGTTATCCCGCCGGCCACACCATTTAGCCCAACTGGAAGTGAAAATCCTCCGCTTCCTGTTCCTCCTGCTTATTCCCATCGTAAATGAAACATCGTATGGTAAGTAAAATAGTGCTATATAGCTACGTTACACCGTACAAACGTACCCAGCAAACCTTGTGCCGCTTGGCTAACGACCTGTAGCAAACCGGGTAACACACCGTTGTTTTGACCTAGCAGTAGGTTCGTTCCCGGAAGTCCTTGCAATAGCGTTGTACCTGTTCCACCGCCTGCAAAAACATTGATGGTCTGGCAATGAGAGCTCATCTACAAAGAATGATTCAAAACCTACCCAAAAGACCCTGAGCCGCTTGACTGACGACTTCCAGCAGCCTAGGCACAACGCCAGCACTCTGTAGCTGGCCCAATAGAATGTTTGTACTGGGTGGTAACGTTACAGTAGGTACGGTTGCTCCAATTGGTAGTGTTTGGCCGCCTTTGTAAATTCATATCGAAAGGCAAACGACATTTACTTCCGTTAGTAGTAAAGCAGATGCACCAGGTGATGCTAGATGTAGAGCTGAATTGCTTACCCAACAAACCGACCAATGCTTGGCTGACTACACTTAGTAGCTCTGGCACTACGCCCGTGTTTTGTAACTGTCCTAGTAGTAATTGTACATTGTTTGATGTTAACAGATTTGTCAACGTGCAGAGCGGTGGAACGGTAGTACCTGGTGTGTTGTTGTTGCCTATTGTTTAAAGCGATCGTAAAATCGGTAACAATCGTTAAATATGTTATGCCTTTCAAATAACAGTTACACATTGGCTTAAGAAGGAACGGAGAGTGATAGGATCGGAGAATTGTTACCTACCGAGAAACCGTAGCAATAGTTGACTGATCAGTTGCACCAGCGTGGACACAGAGCCATCGCTTTGCTGAGGAGAACAATTGCATGGACAGCTGCAGAATGTTGGTGGTGCTACAGTTACGGGTACGATCGTAACAGGAACTAAGGGTGGTGTTAACACGGGTGGTATCGTACACACAGCTGGAGCGGTCGATCGATCTACCAGCAATCCTTGCAAATCGGAAAGGAACAACAACGTATCACAACGATAATATTAATCCTGAACATTTGTAGATATGTAAGACAGTGTTTAGATATCGATAAAGGTGAGGAAAATGAAGCGAAAAAGTAAAGACTATAGAATGAAAACGACAGAGATAGTGTCTAGTGGCTTTATTTTACAGAAAAGTTTCAGTCATGGAGACAACAGATACAATAGATTAGGATAAGTCACGATGAAAGTAACAATGTTGACAAATTCCTTAGGTTCTTGTTTAATACTAGAAGAAAAGGTTTGTAATTGGAACCTAAAGAAGACTCAGTCCACCAGTTCCAGTTAGAGCTCCAGTTCCAGTTAGAGCTGCAGTTCCAGGCCCGATCCCCGAAAGGATCGATCCAGAACCACTAAGTGATCCCATGAGGTCAACCGTCGGAGATCCACCGTTACCTCCCGGTGGGCTACTACCACCTAAAACGCCCAACAAATTTTTCAACAAGTTGAAGACTAATTCCAACAATTCTCTAATTATATTGGTTTTTACGCCCAATTGATTCATCCCGCTCACCGTGCCATTAATTGACTGTTGCCCGTTTAGCACCAGGCCAAGCAACTTGCTAAGTTCGTCCACAATGTTTTTAATGAGAGGAGAAATATTAACCAACGCACCGCGAATTTCCTTTGCAGTGCCGTCTAGGTTAGTATCGATAATAAATTGAAGCAAATTCGAAAACTGATCACTACCGGTTAATAAAAGCGTGACGTTTCTTAACACATCGCAGCAGCAATCGGAGTTCTGGTTGTTGTCACCGCCACCACCATTGTTACCGCCACCACCATTGTTACCACCACCGTTGTCAAAGATTGAACAGTTAAGATTTGCTATCGGGAATGGTACGGGGTATGGAATTGGTACGAAGCCATTTGGTAGACCTCCGCTTACTGAACACGTCGTGCTGTTGCAGTCCACCTTCAGAAATGGTTCGCAACTACTCTTGCACAGGTCAAACGAATGTCCGACTGGGCAGTGGTGAGTTTTTTTGCTGTAAATAAAATTAAAATGTCGTTATTGATAGGAATGCACTTATTAAACATACACATCCTCCTTACAATCCATTGTCGCAGCTGTAGTACTGGCCGCAGTCGCGCGTATCACGTACGTATCCATTAAAGCTACACTCCGCATTCGTGCACAGCCGATCCAACACCTTGCGGAACAATGGGAATGGGCCTTCGCCGCACACATTATTCACATCGTCGCGATCAAGCTGAACGACCGCTCCAAACAGATGGTTATGTTCAATTTGGTTGAACATCTCGTTTAGTGAGTAGTCATTATTCAACGGACAGTTGATCGACGAAGGATAAGGTGTCGCTAGTAGTACACGGTGTCTGGCCAAACCATACATCAGGGCGTTTGTTAGCATCGAAGGCTGTACGGAAAATGGATAGAATACATGTTACCTTCGATTTACCATTTGTTCG
>AXCM01009824.1:0-10013 GCA_000473375.1 Anopheles culicifacies
TCCCAGAGAGGCAGAAACTCTCTATTCTTCAACTTAAATTTGAGACACGCGCGCGTTAAAGTGGACAATCAAGGATCTATAGTTTTTCAGGCAGTCTGGCAAGGCTACAGCAAAGCTCATCCATAGATGCTTGTATGCGGCCAATCTCAGACAGTCTGGTGGAGTCCAAAGAACTGGTCATATGCAAGGAACAGTGTGCCCTAAAAGGGGCTAGATCGTTACCCAAATAATGGGACGCAGAAGACCACTTTAATAGATACTTGGGAACTTAAGGTTATTTATTATTGGAACTCTTCCATAACACCATTTACCAATGTATGCTAAGCCATCTTCAATATGCAAGATCTCCTTGGAAAGGTTATCCCACACAGTAGTAGTCGCCAACCAATTATGTCTATGCCATCAGATTATGTCAAAGTGTATGCCTTGAAGTTGTGGATCAGTGGGAAAACGATTCTTCTTTTTGAAACCGTGCATTAATTCACTAGATGCTAAATGGATGCAAAAACTGAACTGGTTGCAACAACTTCTCTTCCTTGTTGGTGGATGACGAATTTTCCCCGCAGAAAAGGGTTTCACATCAAAGGCAACGTTGCCGCAATGCCGTCCGGTTCGATGTTCCCTGCACACAGCTCGTTCGATCATTTTCAGTCGAGATGCTCGAAGGGACAACCCGCTTACCGGAATGTGCGGGATATAGATGCACCGTCCTCCAGCCTCTTTCAACAGCCATTATTCGCAAATCCGCCTGAGATCTATCGCTGTTTGTTTCTTATATTGATTTAATGTTTCGGTTTGGATTTTGATCGAGTCGATACATTGGTCGCTTTGTTGTTGCGCCATTTGTTCTCCCTTCGTGCACTCTCTTTCTCTCTCTCTCTCTCTCTCTCTCTCTCTCCCTCTCTCTCCCTACTCTCTTGGTAGAGTTTTCTTGTCTTAACCATCGTCCGCGGAGTTCGTGTGGCGAGGCAAATGCGCTCGTTCACTTACACTGTCTGCCATGCTGGTTGCAGCGACCTCTAGCCGCATGTTAAAGGGTGCGCGTCGTCAGCTTTGTACGAAGCCGCCACCCATAAATCTCGTCTGCCGTGCAAATAAATGGAATACCGATGCGTACCGCGTTTCGCAAACTTGGGTGTGTAAGGCCGTAAGCCTCGCCGCGTCTTTTGGTTAGTGCGCCGTGGTGAGGTAGCGACCGGGTGGAGGTGTTCGATTGCGCGAAGAAGCCGATCGTTTGACACATGTTGCTGTGGTGCAAAACTGCTCCAAAGGGAAAATGTGTCTCACCGGTGGGGCAAGTTCATCAGCAAAGGGTTAATGGAAAATTCTCGCCCGTCTAGGGCGCTGGGAGTCAGATTCGTTGGCGGGGTTTTTTTTTGGCAACGAAAACTGTCACCAACTGTGCGCACTGTTGTCAACGTGACGGGTGACACGAGTGGGGAGCTTTACAGGCACGCTCAGCTGTCAAACTGGAGGGGCGAGAATTGCATTAGGAAAACCTTCCTACTCTGCTTTTCGCGAATCGCTCGAACTCGCACCTCACGCACCGTACAGCTACCTGGACGTTTCTCAGTGGCTCACACCACATAACGGTGCGCGCTGCGTCATGGTTCGTGGTATTTTCGAAGGAATGTTGTCAAAAAATCTCGTGTGGTTCCGTTAAACAAAAAAAAAAAACAGAAACTCCCGAAAAACGGCGAACTTAAACAAAGACACGAGAAAAAAAAACATTGGAACATGGGGAACATAGGAAATGAGAGGAAAATATCTCAGCGATCCGAAAACCTCACACTGGCTGTCCGTTGGCACATAAGTTGGCGATGCGTTTCCTCTCACTGCTTACTCTTTCCCCTTTCCGGCTAGCCCAAGAGCCCGGAACCGATGGGAAGAGCTGAAGACGGCGACAATCAGGCTCATCTCGCGTGGTGGTATCGTATTTCAGGTTCTCCAAATCTTCAATCTGATGGCTTTTCCCCCCCTGCTGTGTGGTGAGTGAGAAGGGGTTTGGGGTTTTTCGTTTTTTTGTTGTTGTTGCTCTATTCACTTCGTTTTGTTTCTGCCATGTGAAGTGACGTGCTGCTCGCCGGCAGGACGGAAGAACGGATGCGATAAGCGAGATAGTGGCGAGAGCATATCAATAGCAAGCAAACATCATCCAGTGCCTCTCTCCAAGATCTCGTCCGGAAGGACAAATAAACAAAAAAAAATAACAACAAACCTGGAACAGACCTGGAGGCGTGTATGGAACTTAAAGACAGGTTTAACAAGATTCATCCGCCTTAAAAATCAGTTTTAATTTTAATTACAATATAGCATAATAATCACCAAAAAAAAACAACAACAGAAGTATCTCCAGCATGAACATGAAAGCCAAAACGAGCAGAAAATCAACACATAACCTCCTGCTTGTACGGTTCGGGCCAAGGGTGGTACAGGTGAGTGGAGTGGATTAGTGTTGATTGGTAGATGATCTGGAAGCGAGTGCCAGGGGACTTGTGGGCAGGACACGAGGAAGCAGAAGCACGAGATGTTGAGGCTTTATGTTAATTCTTCCTTACGGCTTCGCAAATGCAACTGCAAACACTAGCAGGCACGACTCACGGTTCGGTAGGGATGGACAAGCGCTGCGGATGGCTGCAGTATCTAGACGCCATGGTGCAGTGCCCAGCGCCAGAACTGCCTTCGTTCCTTGCGGGCTTAACCGTCAACAAAACCAACAGACATCGCTGTGAGAAACGGCGCAGTTCTCGGCTAAAAGGCAATGCGAAAAGAAACAAGACACCTCACACACACAGCATGTTGAGCTTGCTGCAGTGCATATCCCAGTTACCGAAAGGGCGATGGCGCGAGGTGAAGCAACACGCGGAGGTAACTCAAAACTAACAAAAATATGCCTCCTTCTCGCAAAGGCGCGACTCCATCCAGGCAACGTCCATACGTTCGTCCGGGCGACCTGGGCGACGGTGCGCTGCTTGCCATATAAGTCGCCTGCATTTTTTGGGAACTTACCTTGGCACATGTGCGTTTTCCACCGCAGCCGTAAGATGTCCCGTAAGAAATTTGAATACAAACCGAGCGTGCAGAATTCTTGGGCGAAATAAAAAAAAAGACGAAGCAAACAAGAAGTAAAGCAAACCTCCATCTCAAGGCGTCCGGGCCACGACGACGCTGCGCGAGAGTTCGGCACGCTCGATCCCGAAGCGACGTCCCGAGAGCACCTTCGGGAGATAATTTATGGGACGATGAAGAGGAGATGATTGAAAAATTAGGGTGTAATTATACATCCCCGCATGGAGCGGTGGAACCGTTCCAGAGGGTTTTTTTTCAGATGTCGAGAATAAGGATTGGTGAAGATTGGAGAGGGAAAGGGGAGATGGAGTGTGAGAGACGGGCGGGGTTAACGTTGTCACCTAGTTAAAGTTTCAACCAGGCCTACCATATCGGTGAAGATCGATTAGATTGGAGGGTGAGAGCGGGAGTACCCGTCAACTATTAGATATTGTGTGATGCAATATCCAAAACGTTCTGGGGACCAATCTTTAGGGACTTAAAAATATTTAGAACTTCCGATCTGATTAGCACAAGATTCTGAGAAGAAACTTGGAAATAGTGAGATATTTAGAAAGCCTCAAACGAAGACATCTTACTAGGCATCTGGAAAGGATGCCAAAGGTCTCACGTCAGTTATTGGAAGAAGTTCAGTAAAATCTGCTAAAGCATCCTACTGATGTAACTCAGCTATCGCGATAAATCAGCCGACATACTTCGTTTGGTTCTTCACATTTAATTAAATTTCATTACTTGATGTCCGGTTCGATTGCAATCCGAGCTGTGCCCATCTGGTCACGGTGTACCGTCGCGTTAGGATCGCTATTTATTATCACAACCGTGCAACCGGTCGCAAAACCTAATGATAGTCGACATTCCAATCTGGCCACTCGTATTGAGCCGTTGAGCGCTTCCCGGTAGCATCTCGCTCGCTTACCTCGCCAAACTGTATTGTCGGGTGGTTGTGATCAGTCAGGTAGAACGATAGGGTTAAGCGAGCCTAATATGACGCCCACGTCAGCTCGATTTGCGTCAAGTTCGGGTTTTGCTAAGTCTTGTTTTTCTTGTTTGTTTTGTTGCTTTTATCGTTCATCTCACTCTTTCTCTCTCCCTCTCTGTCGCTCCCACCCGCACTGTGCAGCGTTCGGGAGATACCGCTGCGCTGTGCTGGACAATGATTGATGATCGTATCACTTCGAAATCAAGTCAGTCAGTTTACATCCCCGTGTTCCGGGATGGATGGATGCGTGTCCATTAAACATCTATCACGGACTACCATTTGATGCCTGTGGGTGAACACCAGAAACAAAAAATTAAGCCCAACTTTAAAACCCAGCTGTGCCGTGGATGGCGCTTGGGAAGCAAAAGATTCGGGACTCGAGGAACCAGAGATACCTCCACACGGTAGCATTCTTTCACCTGGGCTGTGGAGTATGTGACACTGCTCGTTTCGGAATGATGAACCTGATTGAGTGTATTTGCAAGTGAAAAAGAAAACCAACAACTATCACGCACACAAATTCGATCACTGATCGTGAATGCACTGGCAGCATTATCTCTGGTTCCATTTAGTTACCACCTACTGATTTTCGTTTTACATTCTCGTTTGTTGTGGATGTTTTTTTTATTTGTATTCCTTCTTTCGTTCATTTCATTTCACTAATCATCAATTTGCATGCTGTGCAGCATCGGTGGATATATCGTGTCCTGGTTGTGGTTCCAAAGTGTGCGAGGCATTTCGGAACGGCGAAACCTGAACAGATATCGGGTGATTCGAATTGAAATACCCAGTTTTGCCTCACTTCGGTGGCGTGCGAGAAATCTCTGAATCGCAGAGAGAGAGAGAGAGAGAGAGTGAGAGAGAGAAAGAGAAGCCCACAATACAGCGCTGGATCCTGTGGAGATATGTTTGTTTTAGACCTTTATCGCATCCGGAGCGCTGAGTCAGTCAATCAAAGTTGGCTCGAAACGTGACCTCGTCGGAGATGCGTGGCCTCTCGGTACTACCGGTTCCAAACATTCCTGCCCAGCCGCAGGAATGCTCGGCTGCCTCGGGGAAGTTGACGTCTTGAGAGCCTTCATCTACCGAGACTTCCAGCTGATCGTCCAGAGGACTTTGACCACAAGTGCTTCCCCTAATTCCACGGATGGGTAACGCGTCCGATTTTATTTCGGAGGTCCGCACACCGGGGAACGCACCAGGGATTTGATTGATACGGGTATGCACTGCGGGCGGCTTCATTTTAAGACATTCCGCCGGATTGCAGAAGCTGATTGATGACATACGACACGACGGATGGGGGACGCGGATTGGAAGCGCGACTTCAAAGCGCACAGACACCCGCGGGAATGAACTACTCAAGAAGTTTGGGAAAGTTTTGTAAAAAAGAGAGCTTTGTTTTATTCGTTTCTTAGGTCTCTCCGATGTATAAATCTCCGTTTGTTTATATCTATTGTAGAGCGAAAATGCGAGACCTTACCTATGCTACCGCGGTTGCCTGGAAACAGGCGTAAACATACAAACACTACCTAGCAGTCGTTTTGTCGTTTTTGTTCGTCGAGCTTAGGACAATTTTCTTCACAACACTATTTATGCTGAGAAACCTTATTCTCCTTATACTCTTAAACTCCTACATTACTTTTTGCCCTTCTTCTTCTTCTTTTGACCCTCCGGCCAGGCGAAACCGCGCGACTTTAGCACATCCTGGATGTTGTGGCAGATGTAGTACGCGTTCTCCATTGCCGCCTCGTTAAAGATGTCCCCCTGGAACTTGGACGACTTGCCACCCTTACCCTTGCCCTTCTTGCCCTTGCCCTTTTTCGGCTTTGCCTCACCGTCCTCCTCGTCGCCCTCCTCCGCTTCCGGCTTATCTTTGGCCGGTGTGCTTGACCCACCGGCAGCTCCACCACTACCGCCCCCACTGGCTCCACCGGACGTATCCTTTGCTCCCTTCTTCTTCTTGCCCTTTCCGCCCATTTCGCCACTGAGACTCGCACACGGGAAGTTGTGAAGTTGTTGCCGCCTCGAACGATGCTCTTGTACTGAGCAGAATTGCCAAGTTGTGGGCAGACACAAATATGAAGAAATCGACCAAACAAACGTGGAAGTGTTGCGAGGTAACGCACAATATAGCAGGTAGGTTAACAAACAAACGTCTATTAACGTACTGCAATCGGATACCGTCGGGTCCGGGACGAACCTCCAATTGCATAATCCAACGCACTCCAGGAATTCTTTTCCGAAATGTTCTGATCTTTCTTATTATTCCATTTTTTTTTGTTTTTGCGAGTATACGCAGTGCCCCATTCATCATGTGTCGTGAATTGTCTTCACCCTGTTCAACCAAAGTCCCCAATTGGGTACGCTTCACGCCGGACTCGCGCGCAAACGAGGGATATAAATATTCATGTGCGAACCGGAGCAACAGCGTACCGTACGTGCGGTTAGCTAGGCGGGCCCGATTTCGATCTTATCGGGACCCTTCCACGTCCGATGGGGCAATAAATATCGAAATTAAATTTCGCCCTCCTCCCCAGGCAGGAACCGTATTCCCGCAGCAGCACCAAAACCCCGATCGGTTCAGGGAACGAAGGGTACAGCAGCCGGTACGAGCTCGTAATTATTTTCGCCCTTGCACGGCCGGTGGTCCATTTCGGTTGGGCGCAGAGTAACGATATGATGCGGGAAAACCTGTGCATCTTACTTTTTTGGATAACGTTTGGTTTGTGGGGCGGAAAATGCCGCGCGAGATTTGCTTTTCAGCGCCTTCACTCATTATCAGCGTTCGGTGGCGACTCCTCTAGCGACTCCGTACGATGTAATGGGTTTGAAGAGCCTGTAGAGGGTGGAAGAGGGAGGGGGAGGGAAGGTGGTAGAGTAATCATGTGCTGCAAGAGATGCACTCACCAACCTCACCTTGTAAAGTAAAAAAAAAAACAGTGTAAAACCACACACAAAAACACATAGACGGGGAAGAGCCTCCGGGATTGGTGCCGTGACCAGGATCCACGATCCGAATGTTCGCCCGTACCGATAAATCATGCATCGGGTGCAACAACGCCTAAACCATAGGCTGGCCAGTACGTTGCGGTTGGCCATTTCGGGTTGGTTCGGGCAGGCAGGGAAGTTTTGGGGCGGTTCCTCCGGTCTTCCCGTGGCAAATCACGCGCCATCTGCGCCATCGGCGGCCACGGTAGGGCTGCCGTGTTGGAAGATTTATGAGCACATTGCCACCTGAACCACGGCGCTGATGGTATAGATCCTGAATTTCCAAACATATGTAAAAAAAAAAAACACACACCATCCCTTCAAGGTTGATAAACTCTCGCCGTAAGGTCGTACCGTAATTAATCGCTGCCCATCGTCCGGGGAATTGGCAGATTGACCCGAAATCGGTGCATGACCTGCACGCCCCACTAAGCGCACAGCATCCCGAGCGATGATGGGATGCAGTTCAACACACCTCGTTGCACTTGCAGCATCGAGCTTTTCACAAAACGGACGAACCCCAATCTTGCTGGGTGGCAGCAACACAATGCAAGGTGGAAGGTGTTGAATGGTGGCACGCCCTTCCTCACCCGTAAAGGCCTGAAGTCTTCCAAATAGGGGCAAACACTCAGGGGAATCGGCCGGAGTAAAGCGTACGTCTAACAAGGCTCCAACATACTGCATCAGAAATCAGAAGGCCTGGTAAAGGAGATGCAAAAACAAAAAAAAAGACACACACCAAAGACCTCAAGATGCTCAGGTTTGCATTTCAACGCCGTGCCAACGTGGGTGCCACATGCTCCGGACGCACACTATAATTAGGGCTTCATTAAAGGGGTGGTCCTATCAATTTTTCCATTTTCGTGAAGTCCCAGACGCACCCTTCGGGAACGGACAGGTACGCCCGGCCCCCAAGTGCGCGAGACGCGTATGCAGGGCTTCCAGACCGAAAGACCGAAAGAGCGAAGGAGGGCATAAAAGGGGAGCACCTCACACCTCGCGCACGTACCCAGTCGGCTGCAGTCTTGTTTGCACACGTACGGTGATGCGCGCCCGGGATCGGTTTGCCATTAATACTTTATTGTTTCTATTACTGTTACTGTAACTGTGCTATTATGTTTCGCCGTTCCCCTTTTGCTGCACCGTTCTTCACCCATGCCGATGGGGACCAAGCCGTGTGAAGGACGATGTTTGGTTTTCTGGAACGGTTTGTGTACTTAAGCAGCTTTGAGTTTTGAGTGCGCCGGTGTGCCTCGCTCGTCCTGGGAAGGAAAAGCCCTGTTGTGCATCTTTTTCTTTGTGTGTGTTTTGGCTTTTGATGCTTGCTTTGCAGGAAGTGGAAACGAATTTGTGGTTGGATGATGGACGAGTGCCTCGTACCGCTTGGTACAGCATGAAGAATGCTTGGAGAGCGTCTATATTTAGGCTTTTGCTTACGGAGACACAGAAGAGCTAGAATGTCTCAAAATTGGATTGTTTCCAAGATATCTTCTTTCTACTTAGCTTGCATTAAACTCTCATTGATTAATATTAATATTCGATTCTTTAATACGCGTCTATAAACAACGATTGACATGGTATTCGACTAGCGCGGAAACTGGAGTTACGGCTAAAGACTTTACTCTAATTGAACAGATTCTCTCCGAATATCTCTAGGATGTCTGATTGATTGGACGAAAGATTGGATGATTCCAGTAACTTGGTCTAACAACTTTAAAACTTCAACAGTTCTAAAATCTCTAACATCTCAAACATCGCAGCTCCGATATCTTCATAGTTATTGTAGAATTCTCGACTTGTTTTAACACTTTGAGCAACCTGTTAGATAAGGGATAATTTATCTTTCGCATCTTGCTTTTATACACAATAACAAGAATGAAACTCCTCAAACGCACCAGTGCTAAAATGTCTCGTAAATAAAGTTCAGCGTATCAATCTGCTCGCACAGACCACCGGGATAACACACTTGCTACCTGGTGGATTTCACAAAATTATGCAAACGATCTCCCCGTACACACATCATGCATCAACAGCGAACCGTCCCGTAGCCGATTGTGCGAATGAGTTATTGCCGATGCGGCATATGTCAGGCAGTTTTGCGTTCCGGAACGAAATGACAGCGCCAGTCATAACAGCGCCCAGGCGCCTCCGTTCCCCGTCCAGCCAACAGGATGTAAATCGAACCAAATTAGCGGTGGACAATGAGAATGGGTGATTATTTTAGTTATTACAATGTTTTCCGGGGCGCGCGCCTGCCCTCCCGGTTGGCGCAAATCTTCTGCGTAACGCAGCTTCTGCAGCCGACCCACGATACCATGGACTTGTGGTTAGTAATCAATTTTCATGTTAGAAATAAATTGACAATTAACATACTAATTAGGGACAGGCTGCCCGTTCTCATATAAATTTTCACGTATACGCAACAACCGGCGGAGCCCCCGGCCAGGTCCGGTCACCGGGCGGACGGGTTAAGGTGTATCGTTAATATTGATTTATGTACGCTGGTCCGCCCCAATCCGATAGTCCCACCCGGGAGTGTCTTTCGGGGTTTTTGGGGAGTTTTATGTTGTTCTGTTGTTGCCTTATTCTGTCAAAGCTGAATGGTGATTTTTATTATTATTTACCTTTTGCTGTGTGTTTTTTTTTTCTTCCTTACCGTTCGTTGGCACCTGGAGCCGAATTGGTTGGGGTATCGGGCCGCGAACATAGCGCCCCCAGGGCGTATACGTTTTGCACCACAAATGGTTGCTTCCGATCCGGGAGTTTCTTTGTTTTCTCCCATCTTCCATCCGTGGCTGGTTGTGTGGTAGGCACGGGGAAGATGCGATTCTTGTTGAAGGATTAGAATGTTGAAGAAACGCTAGTTTTATTGGTGAGAAATGTGATAGACAGCTAAGTCATTTGAACTGTTGACGCTCCTTTTGAGCTTCGTCAAAAACTTCAAACTTTGGAATAGACAAATACGCTGGACTTTGGA
>AXCM01009825.1:0-10032 GCA_000473375.1 Anopheles culicifacies
TTTGCAAACCAGCAAATAGTTTTAATGAAAACACTACTCGAGAAAGTTCCATCCATATTTTCGTGTTGGGACCAGCTTTCGTTAAGTTTGGTTTCGTTCAAATTTTGTACATTCGCGAATGCGAAGTTCGCCCGATAAAACGTGTTCGAATAGCAAATTATTCTGTAATATTTTGATAATCATAATTTAATAATGATTTGTTTCTACTAAAACACTTTAAATTACATTTTTACAATTTTTTCAACAGCAAATACATTCACTTGAATAACACCAGAATGTCCAACCTCTCCTACGTTCCTGCGCAAAGCTGTCACTTTCCCGCGGAGCCGATAACAAACAACAAAAACAATGCAATACGTAAATAATTCTCCGCTGGCGACGCAATTTTTATCCATTTCCTGTGTACTAGTGCAAAAGAACGTTTAGTTCGGAGAGTGAATTGTTCCATTGCTTGTTAACGATTCTGTTGCAGTAATATAGGGAGTAATAGCTTTCACCGTCAGCTTAAGCTCAGCCTCTTGCCATTTTCTTTACCCAAAATTCCTTTTGTGCGGTAGCAGGTTGGTGAACTGGACAGGTATGTATCTTTTTTTACAAGGTAAATATTTGCACTAGCTTTGCGAGATGGTAAATGAGCCATTAGTCATTAGCGTGCAAAAGTGCCCACACGTTTTCTATTCGAAGACTTAACGCCTCCAATCTGTCGATGATGGGCAGGTAGGAATCTCCCAACGATCTAACAAACGTAATGGAGCAAATGAAAGCCGGATTGTTTTAGACTTTTGACTATATTTTAACTGTCCCTTGTCGGTGCGATATTTCATTTTTCATATTCCCATCTATCAGCGGCAACGGGTAGCAAGCATAACACACAGGGTAAGGACACGTGTCTTTCGTTCTGTCCGTGCTACAGAGTGCTACATGCTGACTCTTTGAACCGGTTCCCTGCTTGCTTGTTTTGTAATAAAAAGAAGGCACACAGTTATAAATATCTCTCTCAGAACGGACGTTCGCAGCTCCTGCGCATAGCGTTCGCAGTACGCATCAACAGTCTAGAAGGAAACCAGGGGTTTAATAAGAATTTACTTTCATTTTACGGACAGTATTCTGAAGATCGGCCACGATGGAAGACCCAGATCGTGATGCTGTAAATGTCGGTGAGGTTCGTGCTAAGGTAAACGACACGCTAACGGCGTCGCTCAGTTCGGAAGACAGCTGGACGCTGCTGGGAAAAGACAACGATCAGCCAAGTGGAGTGCAGGAGGAGGTCGATAAAGAAGATGTGACCGTGGAGAAAGGAGCGCACCAGTCCATCCCAAAGCAGCGTCATGATAGTCATCGAAGTACTGAGTGAGTTTATGCACTTTTCTTCTATTTGAATGCGATGAATGCAATTGCAAATGAAAGGAGCGTAGAAGGCAAAAACTGTGTGTTCTTTGTGTGTTAATTATAAACATTGCCAGAGAGCGCTTTTCCCGTTCGAGCGTTGATATCCGCGTTTGCAAACATGTCATTAATGTTGGAATTTTCCTTTTGCAGCTCGCAGATGGACGAATCCGATGGAATCAGTGTGATCAGTGAGAGTGACTCGGGCAGCTCCGATAAGATGCTTATGGAAGAGGAATCGTTCAACGATCAAGAATCTACGCTTCATTTCACTCGGAATATCAATCTAAGGCTACCTGACTATGTTCCTCTTACGCCGCCCTACACCCCAGACGAACCGAAACCAACAAAGCAAGAAACCAATGAAAGCAAATCTGAATTACAGATCAAACGTTCGGACGCAGGCGAGCAATCAGTGGAAACAGTGAATTCGGTGGTGGAACATTCCCATCCAGCACCAGTCAGCAATGCCAACTGGCTCATCTTTAGCCTGATAGCTACCGGTATGGTTGCGGTCATACTTGGTAACTCGATGCGACTTCAGAGCCGGGTCGAGGAGGTTAACTTCGAGCATGAGAAACGCATTTCGGAGCTGGAGTTGGAAAACAACATTTTGAAAAACGAGATGAACAAACTGCGCCATCTTTACACGCGCTCGGAGTTAGACGAGCAAGTTCAGCGGGCTGAATTTAAGTGGATGGATGTCCTTAATCAAGACCCACCGGATGAACCCATAGAACAGATGGAAACTGTGGCAGAAAATCAGGACCAGCCACCGATTAGAATAGTGCCCCCGCAAGATGGTGGTGTGAAAAGAAAGGTAGTATGGTCGGGAGATGAAGAGGAACCGATGTTAATCGTGGACAAGGATTACGTACTGCCGGCATTCTGCTACAAACAAGATCAGGCAGTGCACGATGATCTGTTTTCTGAATATAGCGCAAAATATTGTGACATCAAGAAGCGAAAGATCGAGGCAAAGCAGAAAAAGACCGAATTCCAACAGAAGAAACAAACCAAGCCGGAAAATTATAACAAATTCATCCATCCCAAGGCTTCCGAACAGCCGCAAGAGAGGCGCACGGACCCTAGCAAACCAGCGTCACCATTTAACATTGACTACCAGAAAGCATTTGATGCCATCAAAGCAGAGGGCAGTGTGATCGTTGAAGCTTTGGGTAGCATTTTGGATCTTTCCCCCGAACCGGAAGAAACACTAAAGGCGCGTGTGATGGATGCTGTTACACCGGAAAGCAGTGGAAACATTGCCCCAGAGGATAAAACCCCCACACCAACAGATACGCCTGTGTCACGGGATGCTGAAAAGGTGTCCTCCGAATACTTGGAAAGCAGCGAGAATAAAGATTCTGGAAGGCAGAGATATGACGATCGCAAGCAGGGAAAACATCGGGAAAATGAGTACAATAGAAAGGAGGATAAATCGAAGAGAAGGGACGAAAAGGAATATAACAAACAGAAGGACAATAATAGCCGTTCAATGTCTGAAGATGGCCGTAAACCAAAACGTGATAGCCGTGAAGAAGGACGTCCGCGTGAGAGCAAAGATCGTAAAAAGGAGTATCGTGAAAAGGATAAATATGAAAACGTAGATCAAAACAGCAAAGAAGTATACAGAAGCAACGTCAATAAGGATGGAGACCACCACGGAAAAGATAAAAATTACCACAAACGCAAGAATGATGGTCACCATTCGGAGGACAATTATCGCAAACATTATCACGACGACGATGATGATGATGATCATCACAAAAAGAAGTTTAAGTCTCGTGAAGACTTTAAAGAACGTGATTATAAAGGAAAGCCTCATCACACTGACCATCATCGTGACAGCGAGGAAAGGCGAGGAAGTGGTGAGCGGCCAAAGCAGAGGTACGATAGCGAGGAAGGATCCTATTTGGAGCAATACAAGCGAACGGAATGGAGCAACGGTGATCGGCGCCGTGACGATAACCAGGATTATGACAAGCACCACAAAAAGCATGATCGTAATCAGCGTCAACAGCACGGAAGCGGGGACTGGAACGAAAAGAGATACAAGGGGAGGGATGAATACCGCCAGAATGGTGGTAAACATGGGGAGAGAGGATCCGGCGATCACCATTGGCAGGAACGTATGAAACACGGACGACAGGCAGCCAGGGATGAGAAAAGGCAGCAGATGGAGCGTGAAAGTAACTGGTACTTAGAGAGAGGGAATCAACGTGAAGAGGATCGCATTTTTCCCAACCCGGACAGCCAACCACGGTGAACATTCGTCGTTCGTCATGTTTCTTTGCAGCTTCGTTACCAAATAATAGTGACCATTCTACCCGACCTATCCTTTGGATTGTCCTTTAATTTTATGGAATCAGTTAACGCAATTATTTTCATTTAGTTCCCGCTTTATGAGCTCACCATATCGCATGTAGCATACTGCTATCGATACAGCTTGGCTCATGTTTTAATAGCTGCTCTAAATAATAAAGTATGTGATATATAAAACTAACCGAAAGAATATTTAAACTCCAATGCAACGGACTTGAGAATGGTTAACAACGGTAAATATGACATGCTATGGCATTTATTAGCAATACGCACCGTGTTTAGCGTCCACCACCTAGAAAGCTGGGTCTCCATCGCTGTACTGCCGGCAAATTGCGTTGCTTTTCCTCGTGCTCTCGTTCGGCCATTTGTTCTGCCAGAATGCGCTGATTTTCACGGAACTTTACGAGGGGATTTTCGAAAGATTTGTAGTACGTCATCACGTCACGCACATCCTCAACCTCACTGGAAGCGATCGTAACTAGCAGTGCCATTAGATCGAACAGACCGGAATCATCATCATTGCCGGTCCAGCGTGGTATGTTGAGCGTATTTTCCGGGTGCAGCTTGGTCGAGTTGGGATCCCAATCGATTACAATCACTTTGCTAAGATCCCGGTTAAGGTTGTCCAAATTTTTCACATGATGACCATCGACAAAGTGTGTTGCATCTCGCACCAATCGATACATGATGTAGCCCCGGGGATCTAGTGCGTCTAGAATGGGGAACACCGTCATACCCTGATCGGCAGTGAATACTACAATCTCGTAGTTTGCGGCCAACGTTTCCAGAAACTTGTCGACACCGGGGCGCTTCTTAAAGCGCCACCCGGTTTGGTAGGTCCAGTCTGGGTGTACCAGCACATCTTTCATCTCTAGCACCAACGTGTATGGTGGCTGTACGTAGGGATACTTTAGCGGATCCGGTAGCAGCTTTTCACGCGATGGTTCTTGTATCATTTTTTGGTAGTATGTCATCGATTTCCACATACGCCTGAAGTATTGCTGGAACGTGGGCAGCTCCATGAACTCGTCCATAATAATGTTACCTTCCGCGTCCCGATCCGGTGCCCCAAACACCCAAACCATGTACACACAGAAAGCAGATACGGAAAATCCAAAGAAGACGAATCCCAACTTCATCCGCTTCCAAGAGGATTCCTTCTCCTCGTCCTCCTCCTTGCGTTGCTTTTCTTGCTGTTGCTCATTTTCCGTCCCTTCCACTGCGGTCTGTGGAAATAGTTTCGATAGCAATTGTGGCGCTGCAGCGCTTTGCTGTTGTTCGCCAGAACCTTTGCCGGCTACGGAAAGAAACCAAACAATGCTATTACACAACTGCTCGTATGCGCTAATACACGCGTGATCGATACATACAAACTGTCGAATAGAACCTAACTTGCCGGCCCTGTAAGAATTTGGTGGCGGAACAGTACGAGCGGGCCCATGTTGGGGGCTCGCCCCAAACTTTGACAAAACGTTGACCGGAACTATAGTACTGTCCACGGTTTGTACGGTAGATGGCTGAGGCGGATATTGTTTGGTATTGATAAATTTGTCTGAAGCGGAAAAACTCGCACAGGTTTCTCGAGACCATTTTTATTGTTTTGATTTTTTTACTTTTCGCATGTTTCCTGACAGGCAGTCAACGTGAAACTGACAGCAAGCTAGACATGGCAAGCAAAATTGTCATGCTTGACATAAGCTCCTTTCGCGAAATTACGAATACATTCGCTTGTTCATATTTTTAGTTGTTTCTACAAAATTATTTCATTAAAATAAACGAATTAGTGCACTAGAGCTCTGCAGTTTTCCTTTTATCGATAGCAAATGCAAATAAAAGCCAATAAAGCATTGTGAAGGGACGAACAACTTCGAGCTCTAATGTCAAACGCTGAATTGTCAAAGCAACGCCACAGTTTACCAACCATTGCAGTTCCGTGTTTCCAGCGAACTTCGTCGTGGTTAGGTGGCATACAATTAAAAGAATAGAACAACATAATATTCCGTATTCTGCTTTCCGATAAATGGTGTGAATCCGAACGAAACACGGAAAACTCAACGCGTATCGGAAAGCAATTTCATTCCACATAGTGCTATAGTGGTGTGGCGGCACGTGATCCAGCTGTACGAGTCCCGATGGATTGTGTTTGGGTGGCGGAATTTCCAGCACAAAGCACAAAAGCACTCTAAATAGGCATCGTACCGCGGCATCATATTTCGTTATTCCTCACGCAGGTGTTGAATCAATCGCGACAAAGCAATGCGTAAGATCAGTTTAGTCCGAAACCCAATTTCTGCGTAAAATACACGGCCGCACTAGTGATTGTGAATTGGTGTCACGAAAGGTCATCAGTGCTTCATTTTGTTTACAGCAAAAGTTAAAGTGACAGAGTTTGGTACTGCACCCGAGTTAACGGGCAAATGTGTGAATCGGGGTCTATAGCGAGAAGTTAAATTTGTCGTGTAAATGCGAGCATGGATCAGGCCCTCCAGCATATTCGCCACTCCTCGTGATGATTGTAGATTTGGTCTGAAGATAAGCTATCAGTGTTGCGTGTGCTATCAGTGCGCCAAGGATGAGAAGAGGTGTGTGACGAAGCATTAAGTACGTTAGTTCTATGTGTGTTTGTGCTTTAATTCATTCCGATGTGTACATGCTGGTAAAGCCCGATTGGACGCAATTTGGCCATTAGGTGTGCTGTGTTGTTTGTTGTGGAACAATTCCGTAGCAAGACGGATCGCGGCTAAACTTTTCCATTCCAAGGGCACGAACTCAAGGGCCATAATACGCGAACAATAACAACAACCGCGAGCTACGTAAATTCTGGCACTCCGACCCGCACTACGATCTGCAACAATGGCACAGGAATCGGTGAGTAGGAAAGAAATGTTTCGCATTGTTTATCGGACAGAATGGCTCCTTAGGTAATGGTAATGGAATGTTTATTATATGGGGCACACGGGCAACTTTGCATAAAATTGGAATTCTTCACAATTCGCCATCGAAGTGGCTCTCTTCAGACGGAACGTCTACCAACTCGATGGCGTCCAGTGTGACGAAGCTACCGTACTTTGGTGCACAGTCGAAATAGCGCTTACCTTCAAAGGTGCCATCGTTCACACCCACTGGTTCATCGAACTTAACTCCGATAAAGATTCCGGCCTTTCCTGCCACCCTACCCTGGTAAGCAATCTCTCCTCGACGTGCCGGTGCATATTTGGTCAGCACTGTGCAACGTTTTCCTACCGTTGCATCCCTTTGCTTCTTCTCCCGTTCCTCCCTTGCGTGTGCTCGGGCAGCAAGCTTTTGTGCAGCCCTTTCTTCACTGTATCGGCCGAGTTTGTTTTGGCGCAAGTAATGACGCAAACTGTCCTTTCGGTTATCATATGCCTCGGGAGATAGTTCGAATTTATCTACTGCATTATCATCCAGCCACATAGAGCGCCCGATAACATGAAGGCGCATCCCATCCTGCACAGGAAAATCTGCGAGCGTTTTATGTTCGTTTTGATCACCACGATCGATGATCTTCATTATGAAACTGTCATCTTTGTAAAGCTCCACTTCCACTCCATCAACACTGATGCCGGTGAAAAACTCAACGACGCTCTAAGAAAGTTAAAATTGAGTATCAGACAATGGACCATCGGATCAGTTGACTTACTTTCAATTCAGTGATTGTAATGTTGGGATCTATCTTCCGATCGTACGATACAGCATCACTCTCGGAGTTGCTGATATGCAAATGAATGAAATCCGCCATTGAAGCTCCGATTGATAAGGGCAGAATTGTAAAACCTGTCTCTTTAATAAACACCTGCGTACTGTTGTTGTTTCAATTGAATTGAACGTCTTTTTGTGAATATCATAGCAACCAAAAATATGCATAACCAAAACAAACAGACTGATTGCTTTGATCGCTTTAATGTTTACCATTTTGTTGGAATTGACAGGTGATGGCAACTTCAACAAGGACATATCCGGCACGTTTGGGGTCCGTGTCTTTCTATCTCTTTCTTCAAATATATTCAATTTTGCATATCAACAATAACAATTTATCTCAAATCAGTAGGGTTTAAACAATGCTTATCATATAAAGTGTTGTTTACGAGGCAAATGATGACAATTAGTCATCACCTTCCTTAATGGCGGATATATAAAATTACTCCACATTTTAAATGCAAGCTATCTGATATGTTTTATTAAACTGCAACACGTGTAGAATAGAACGAGAAAAATGCCGAGTTCTAGTTTGCGGGAGGGCAAGTAACTCCAGGCACACATCCGGGTACACACTCGATCATCGGGTCACAGCAAGCGCGATAAGGATAATCGCATACCCATTCCCGGACATTGAAATGCAATCCTGGCGGACAGTTCATTTCACACGCCCGTCCTGTCTCACACACGTAGTAACGGGTGCAATCACTGTGCGGCAAAAACACTGGCTGGGGTGGATTGCGTGCCGGGCATTCGTCGTTTGCGACACAGTTCAGTGGACAAGCGTTGCACTCCTCGTTCAGCTGGCCAATCGATGCTTCCGGTATCGATTCGGGTTGCTCCTGTCCCACTGCTGCACAGCCACACACGGCAATTGCGACGAAAAGGATGATTAGTTTCATCGTTAGCTCTTGTACTGATGCTTCTGCAGCACTTTGTATCAAATGGCACACTTATGGAAGAACGTTTACTAGTTGGTTGGGTTTGATGTGCTAAATGCAGCTGGTTTTATACGGATTTCGAACTGGAAGATTATCAGTTCTTACGCAATGTACGAAAAGAAATGATTTCACTAGCTGATAATGGTAAACTGATTTGTTTTATCGTGTTCCACTTATATCCATCAATCATCATTTGCTAAATGTTTCTGTTTGCGTATAATGTCTCGGAAAGGGAAACAACAGAGCGAGTTTTGGGAATTATTTAATGAGCTAGAAAAGTGATGGAACGCTTTGGGCTATCGTATATTTTATTATCCTTTTTTTTTAATTGTGGCTCGAAATACATATGTTTAAGTATCAACGGTTTGGTGAAAGTGTTTAAGAATCCGTAAAATTTAATTTATAGAACGTTACTATTTGGTTAAGTCAATTCCAATTTAAGTAATTCCAAGAATAGTTCAAGAATAACCGATACTTTAGTGTTGTATAGTAACTGAAATTTACTGAAATTATTTAATCATTCACAGAAATGAGTAACAAAATCGTAAAATTATTTGTTGTAAAACACACTACTACTACTACTATTGCTTCTGCTGCAGCATGGTATAGTTTGTAGTGAATTAACCTAAATCCTCTTCCTACTTTCCTGACAAAACAGGTCGAAAGATGTAAAAAAAGATATGTAATGGAATCCTCTCCGATGCGTGTTGGGGGATTTATGTAGGAAAGAGCATATGTTGCTGTACAAGCACATGAGCACAAGCCGGCAGCTCTCACTACTATCTCATCCTCTCCACGTACGGTTAGTGTTTCTCTCGCTCTTTTGGAAGATACAGCACAAAACGTCTGCGATCGCGCACACCACCGCTCGTCCGATCGTTTCGTATGCGATCGTGTTTCTCGACGGTGAGGCTGGAATTTTCCAGCGATCGTGATGTTGCTCCAAACAGCTCCACACGTTTAGAGCCCGGAGTATATTGATTGATGTAGTGGTGGTATTGCAAATGCACTGCTACGAGAGCCAGGCCTATAGCCAGTCTGCTGCTGCTGCTGCGACTGAAGGCTCTACCGAAGCCCGGTGAAAAGAAAGAAAGCCCATTTCTTCTCAGTGTAGGTTCAGTGGTGCTCGCGTCGTGCGCTTGCAAAGTTGGCGAACATATTCGACTCCCGTCCGCGATGGATTAGACATCCCCAGCTTCCGGTGCGGGAATCTTTTTTAATGGAATATCCATCACTTTCATACTACACGAGTGATTGCACGCTTTACCAAATTCACAATGCGTGCTCCTCCTCCGAAAATTGTGTGTAATTTGTTGTAAAAAAATAATTTGTGTTGGTAACTGACAACACACGACCACGACAGCCACGATCCCCTTAATGGTTTGGGAGCATCACCTTGCATCACAAAACGGGCCAATTTCGTTTCACATAAAGAAAAACACAGATGCTGTGCGCGCGATCGTCTGTGTTGGTGTCGCGGTTTGATGCTTCGCGAATTTCTTGACGGTGGTAGTAGTGTTCCGTTATAGTGTCGTTATTAAATCGGCAGGGCAGCAAGCAGACGCTGACCTCGTCGGTGCAATTTACTCCGGATGTCGGAAAGTAAAAGATGCCCTGCAGAGAAATGTAGTAAAATGTGAAAGTGAATCATCAACTTCACGCG
>AXCM01009826.1:0-10062 GCA_000473375.1 Anopheles culicifacies
GCTGTCTCAACCCCCTTTTCCGTCTATTTCCACCCAAATATGGCGAGAGGCAGGGATGTCAAGATTAGATTCCTTTTTTCTTATTATCACCCTGGCGTTTGTGGAGGAACGAGTTTGTGGAGGAAAGGACGGGTGGTACAACATCATGTCAGTCATTTATCTTGGCACTGATAAGGAATTTTACCGAAGGAAGACTTTCATGTACTGAGTCCTTCATTTTGAAAATATTTCGAATTTAAGAAGCATTTTATATTATTGCTTAAATATTTGAAGGAATTGTAGAACAAATTGAAGGAACGATTAAACAAGAATATCCTAAATTATTTAGTAAAATTAGCTATTATTCTATTGCTCTCTTCTCTTCCATCCCTCTGTCCTCTTCTTCTGGGACAATAAATTAGTTCCAATGAGTTCGTTCAAACGCCGGGGAAACAAGTTCACCCAAGGCAAGAAAGGCTTGCTAGTGGGAAAAAAAACACGAAACGCCAGAAGACACCGGAGATTCACTCAAACGGCCTCAAACTATTGTGTCCGTTACAAAGGGAACAAAAAAATACGCACAAAGGAGTCGGGAGTCTTCTGCCACGATCGTCAGTAAACGCACCCGGCGGTACGTTTTTGGCCCGATCACGAACCATTTCTTCTTCCCGAGCCCAAAACCCTTTCTCGCCTCACAGATTAGAAATGATCCGAATTTGCATATTATTCAAATGAGTTATCCTTGTTGCGTTGTCCTCGGTCACCCAGTGCACCCCGTCAAAGGGTTGGAGAGACGAGAGAAAAAAAAACCATTAACCAACATCCTTCATGTCCACGACGGTGTGTGAGTTGAGTTTTTAGGAAGAAGGAAAAAAAAGCGAGTGGAAAATCATGTTAAGGAACCGCGGGGTGAGAACTTTTTTCCATCGCGCATCGCAGCCTCTTCTGGTGTGGCATCTTTCCGTTATGTTTTCTTGCCGAACAAAAAAAAAAAAAAACCCGAGCCCAGCACAATGCGTACACAGTGTGAGCTTTTCTTTCGTTCTCTGTTTGGGTTGACAGTTGTTTGTTTTGATTTTTATTTTGTTGCATTGATCAACCGATAAGAGGTTGCTGTTCATACATTTCGATAGAATGTGATACAACTTTGTTCTATTTACTGATTGAAGGAAGCTGCATGTAGACTAATTGGACACAGCAGATCAACTCAACTAAAATCCTTGATCGAGTTTGATGGCAAAACAATGAGACAATTCTTCAATATTGCCTTCCAAATCCTGATCCTTTTCTAATTTCTCGCTCATCGAACTGCATGCTTCTTACATCCTTACATACCGCACCCAGGATGGAGGTTTTCACAAGTGGTTGCATAAATCGTACAAACAATAGAGATCTTACCAGCAAAAAACAAAAAACACCCCACATACCTTGAGGCTCCTTTCGCAGTGTCCTTTCTCATTCCCGACCAATGATACACCTCATCATAACTCAACTGTCGCCGACAGATATTTCTTTTTAATAAAGAATTATTTACCCCCTTTTTGCAAACGATTTAACGAGCGGGCAACCCTTTTTGGTGCCTGGCGCGGCCCATCGACAATCATCGGCATTTATTCCATCGTTGCCAAATCCGTGTAAATGCTTTATAAACGAATAAATTATTAGCTTGCGTTTTCATGTTTCATTTCACCCATTTTGCGTGTTGATATTTCCACTTTCTTTCCGGCATCCTCTCCTCTGTTTGCCATACGGTGCCAAACGTACAATGGAGAAATGGCAAACAGCTAGCCAAACCGATCCCCTTCTAAAGCATCTTTTGGAATCCTTGTTTTTTTCCTTGGTGCACCATTGTGTCATGCTGACGATTCCACACAATGCCACACAATGCAAACCATTGGGATAACTGGCACACTGGCTAAATGGAAGCAATATCGATTGTACCGACACTCATAATGCACTCGAGCACGTATCCCGTCGAAATCCGTACCACACGAAACCGATCATCTCCCTAATCATCTTCAGGTACATCAGGGACATTCGCAATAATCGCTCGCCCGAAAGGGGTTTTTTTAAGTTTTCCTTTGCCAATTTCTTCAAAGAACTACCCTTTTTTTGTTGGTTCTTCAAGAGGAAAAGAAAGAAAGTGCAGTTGCATCACGTCGTTTGGCTGATTGTTGCATCCTTTCTCCAGATGGGGGAATAGCGGCACACAGGCTTGTGCACACGCCCGGAAGGGCTTTTCTTCGATTATGTTCATTGTTTGCACTGCGAGCGTGTGCGGTGGTTGCGGTGTTGTATCTCAAAATTACTTGCAGAAAGCAAAAGTATCCGATCGCATCTATCCGGTGCACTATGGGCTTGGTTCGGGGTTGAAAATGGCAAAAAAACAGATTAGCCAAGTTACACATATGCTTCCATTACAGCCATATATAAACTCGTTCCAAGTTGAACTAGAATTTATATACATTTTTTTTCTGGCTCTACAACCTCAAGAGGTCTTGAGCCTGCCATTTCTGGCTTCCTTGACTTGAATGTACGCGCAACAGGATAGTCAGTCCTGCGTACGGGGGGACGGCCCGAATGGGATTCGAACCTCGGTCCTGGCCGTTCGAAGAGAGGTGCCTTGGTCTCCTCGGCCACCGAACCGCTCCAGAAGAATAGAATTTATATACAGGTAGTTGTAAAATTCTTCCCAAGTCTGGCCTAGTTATACAAGGATTTGGATTACTTTTCAGTTCTTCTAGTTCAGTCTAGTTGAATATCTAAAGGTATCCAGGAATTTTTAAGTTTAAGTGATGGAGGAGACATTATATCTGGATGTCTTTCAATATCTCAAGATGTTCCTGAAATACCTCAAAAATGTGGAACCAATGTGGAATTTGACCTAGTAATGCAGAGGTATTAAATTCCAATGGTATTGTTCAAGCTTACCTGGATGTCGTTCAAGTTGAACTTAAATTTCTAGAGGTAGATCTGAAAACTTTTCAAAATTGAGGCTAGTTGTTCAGAGATCTCAATTCCATGTGATATATTTATGGATTCCTTTCAAGTTGAGCTAAAATATCTAGAAGTAGATGTAAAACCCTTCGCCAGTTTGGTATAGTTAAACAAAGGTTTTGAGTTCAAGAGGTTATGTTGGAGACATAGATAGATATTTTTAAAGTTGAACTTGTAGTTGGAGCGGTTCGGTGGCCGAGATGCGGTGGATATCGAGGCGCCGGTTTTAGAACAGACAGGACCGAGGTTCGAATCTCATACGGGCCGTTCCCCCGAACGCAGGACTGACTATTCTGTTGCGGGTACATTAAAGTCATAGAAGCCAGAAATGGCAGGCCAAGATCTCTCGAGGCTGTAGAGCCATAGAAGAAGAAAAAGAAGAATATTTTCTACAGGCATCCAGGAGTATCGAATCTAAGTGATAAAAACGATGGTTTTCAAGTTAAATTGGAATATCTCAGGATATCCCAGAAATACCCCAACAATGTGGACTTTGGTCTAGTAATATTAAGTCTAACGAGAATCCTCAAGTCTAACAAATTAAACATAAATTTTTAGATGTAGATCTGACGAATTTTAATGCCATGTGACATGGATGTATGTGGATTTCTTTCAAGTTGAGCTAGAATATCTAGAGGTTGATCTAAAATCATTGCTCTGTACAGTCCAGTTCTACAGGGATTTCTATTCCAAGTTCTATGGTTGAAAAACTAAAGAATTCCTTTCAATCAAATATTTCAAATATTTAGAGGTTGATGTGAAACCTTTCCCGATTTATTGTACAAAGTACAAAAAGATTACTAATGTCATTTGCAAAAGCTTATATAAATAATCCAGCATTGCCTGAAAAGAATGAAAAACAACTCACCAATCTGATGTTAGGTATTATTTTATATAAACACTAAGCTCAATTTTACTATATTTTATATTTAACACAAGCTTAAGGACTCAATTTCAAGATCAAAAGGCCAAAACATCAGTAGAAAGTATATGAAGAACATTGAACATTATCCCACTGTGCTTGAAATGCAACGCAATGCAGCTTCCTGCATCAGGGGAGTTGCAAAAGCCATACCGCACGCATAAATATCATTTTATTGCAGAAGAATTGTCTCTTCAGCCCCTCACATCCCAAAGGTGCGGCACATTCTTAGCGGAAAGAAGAAGAAAAAACACAATAGAAACACAAAAGGATTCCCGTCCACACGCAACACAAGAAGCTGAAGCCGTTCGTCATCGGTCTTGTTATCCTGACTGTTTTACTTCGGTTTCTTTTCTTTTTTGCCGAATGCTGCCCTGCGTCTAGGGTGTGGCAGAAAACTCCCTTTTGCACTGTAACAAACACACACCGGGGTTGTTCGATTACCCTTCCGTGTCGCAAAATCAAAAAAACGGAGGAAACCCTTTTCTTTTCAGCTTTTTGGTTCGCAAAACAGCAAACCTATTGATTGATTCGCCATCATCAATTTTATGTTGTTAGTGTGAATGGTAGTGCGGTTAATTGAAATGTTTAGCCTATTGCACCGAAACCGTTCTTGCTTTCTTCCTAGCTTCCTAGCATCAGCCATCCCAAAGAGGGGTCCTTTTCTTTGCGTTCAAAAGGTTTTCCCTTTGCGTTTGCGTTGCTAATAGATTTCATCGCGAACATGGCAGTGGAAACCGATCGGCGAATGTGGAATCATCGGAATTGAATGTTGCGAAAGGGGGAAGTGTTTGCGAAAGTTGCCTTTTCTGTTATTTTTATCACTCAATCACGTTCAATGAAAATATTTATATTGGACACAGGTTTGTTTTATTCTTTTTTCTTTATTCGCTTTTTCTCTTTGACAATGCGGAACGAGCTGATAGGAATCAATCAGGATATGAGATTTCAATCACGATCAAGTTGAATATTGTGTATAAAGCTTTTGACTAATCGGTGTAAATATTTCTTTCAGAGATGAGTGTGTTTTTGCACAGAGATTTCACACACATTTAATCATTTTTTAATGAAGTTTTGAATTTTTGGAGTCTTAATGGTTTTAAATCAAAACCCAACTGTTATTTTGCATAACCCAACAGTGAAGTAAGAACTTCAACGATCTTCTCTGTAAAATGACAACGTGAATTTCACACGACTTGAACGGCACAGCTGATTAGCTCGAGGCTGTATCTTCCCTACCTCAAGCCGTGTGAAGAATCCTTTTAAACATTAAAATGTCTTCCAAACCACTCAGTCACAGTCGCACGCATGACTATGATAAATATAGGCCCCGGAATGGCATCCAGCTAAAGGTATGCAACTGCAGGATCGCCCATCGGCCGAAATGAAAGGAAGCCACCCGAGGAAACCTACGGTAATGCCGCCGGCCCGATATCGAAACCCGGCAATCTGCATATAAATTGTTATCAATCATTAATTATGTCAATAAAAGTAAACACATTATCCGTTCGCCACACAGACCGGGTCGCTCTCTGTGTGTGAGGTTTTTGTGCTTCCCATTGTACCCATCCCCGCACCAGACACACACGCGCACTGGTGTGACCTCGAAATCTCGCTTCCTACTTCCTGCATCTCATTATGACTTGCACTTCCCGGGTGGATTTTTCTTTTTTCGGGGATTCGCTTTCCCGGTGAAGTGTGCCTCGAGGGGGTATAGGATAGGAAGGATACGTATATTCAAATGTCCTTACCTGTTGTCAACCGCCGTGAATGTCTTGGGCAATCCTTTCCTTGGTATCAGTGCTACTTCAGTCTACAAATGGATAAGAGTGAGGAAAGAAACAATGGCACAAAAAACGCGTCTCCCAGACCCGAACAGACCCTACAAGACAGATCACCCAGCGGTACGAGCTCATTTTCATAATCTTCCTTCCGTTAAGGGGTCCTTCAACGGGGAACGGGTGAGTATGGACATTTTTTTCTATTCTCTGCTGGTCCATCGTAACCCTGAGAACGCAGCGACTCTTCCGGAACAGGAAGGAAAGTACGGAAATCAGGAAAAAAACACCATCTCCATCTCGTCTTGCTCTAGTCGCGATGATCGTTCACAAGACACACATGCTTGCTTGGCAGTGATTATGGGATCTTTGACAAGATTTCGCCGCAGGGACACAGGACTCCCGAGAGCGTAAGACAACAGCTCACCGGATTAAATGATCGTACCGTGGGCAAATCCGTGACCCAACGGTTTTTATGATGGCGTGGTAACGAACTTTTGGTGTATTTTTTTCGTTTTGGTATATTTTTTAAGTTCTTTCCATTATGATGATTTGTTTTAGTAAATTTAGTGGAAAAACAATATAGCAAATTAATTTCAAGTTTATTTTTATATTTTAATTTGGACCTTTGCGTCTTAAGAAAGTAATTTTCTTATAAAAATAAGAAATAATCTTTATAAATTTGTGCAATGTAGGAAAAAACCCGTTCAAACGAAGATGCTATAAAATTCCGGCTTATATAAAGTGTTCACATTTTCCATCATCATTAGATCATCAATCAAATTTCTTTCCTAAGGAAAATTATAAAACAGAAAAAAAGTCTTCGCTCCCATGACTCAAACTTCCTTACCAGAACTCCCAAAGTACGGGTTGGCTTTAAAAAAAAAAAAGGGTTCATCGACACAACAGGACGCTCAAATCCAAAAACCACAGCCCAGAAGGAATGATTTTCTTCGATCATCGAAAGTCTCGACCCGTGACGAGAAAAAAGGCAGATTCCCGTATGCAAATTAGAATCCTCCGCTACCACCGGTACCGTACCGGCCAGCTGTAGTGCATGAGTGCACACAAAGCAACGCTTGGCAAAGGTACCGAGAGAAATTACAACATCGAAAAAAAAGGATTCACCCGGAAGGGCGATAGAACAAACCAATGTGTAACGCGCATGGGCCAGTAAATATAAATTAATGATTATGCCATGGAATTAGACGCACAGATAGAGCGAAGATAGATCGCATCCTAGCGCCAGCATTAAAGAAAGCAAATATGTAGAGAGCGAAAAGAAAAAAACAAACGCCACATTTCTAAGCAGGAAAAGAAATGAGACGGAAGTGTGTACTGTCGTGGAAACGTGCCGTTAGCGTTCGGGGTGGAAGAAAAAAGAAAAGGATTTAATGAGGAAATTTTCGGTACCGGAAAGGGTAAATGGTGGATTTGGCAGGGGCAGCGCAACGGAAGACGAAAAAAAAACCTCACCATTACCTTGGGAATATAAAAAAGTTTCTCCAGCAGGACAGATGAGAAAAAAAAGCGAAATCTGTTCCATTTACTAAACTTTAAACAACGCGAAGTGGCTCATACTAAGAGCATAAATAATGTAAGTAAATTTGTACAAGAAATAGAAAAAGAAAAATTAACTAAAACTGTTCACTCATCAAACAACGAAGCTTGCAGATGTGACAAATCAATTCAACCCGTTTGGACGGCAGAATCGGGACATAACGTCCACCAGCCAAAAACCAACAATCAATCAATCAATCAGACATTCGTCATACATAGCCTGAAACTTCCTTTTCGCCATTTAACGCATCCGGAAAATGCATCCGTTTTTTTTTACAAAACTATTACACAAAATCAATCAATCATTACAAACCAACTCCAGTTAACTCTTTCCACCATCACGCAACTCCATTTTTTGATGCGTTCCAGTTCGATGATACGCTAGTTCCTGCTACCACCCATCATTTCCATCGATCGTCAACGAAGAAATGGTGTAAAATTTTCCAATTCGACACACTCCAGCAACACAATAATTAATTGTCCACCCGTTGATAACGATGGCACCCCACAAAAAAAAACCCAAAAGTCCCAACAAACGACTTTCCCAACACCTTTACGGTAAGTTTTCCACGCGCACTAAAAGCGATCAACAATTGCTATAGTGGCTAGCACAAAATGCACGCTTCCATCCTTTTCAACCCGGGCAGGATCAAGCCCGGTATGCAAATTCGATTGACTAATAACCAAATATTTCCTATTGATCACGATCAATTCCTTGAAAAACCCCATCTTAAACTCGTGTGTCTTCTAAAGAACGAAGAAAAGGGTTCGTTTGATGCCGCACCTTCCATTAAGGGTTGGGTTTGATCTAAAACTATGCAAATCAGGATGCGCCCGCGTGTGTGTGCACCATGGGAAAATTCGTGAAAACTTCTTCATATGCAAATCAATCGGTTCGAACCTTTTTATTCCTGCTCTTCTCGTTTATTTCTCGAAACCGAACGAAGATGTTACGCTCTATTTGGATATTTATTGATAAATGTGTGAAAGGTACACAATGACGGTACAATAGATCGATCCCGGTGCCGATGAGCCTCCTGTCTAAGTATGAAGCGCCAACAGCTGCCATAAGGGAACTGATTTATGTACGCACAAGGATGCATCGCGAAGAGTTCGATTTCTTGCCCTGGAGAAAAATGTTAAGAACCGATCCTAATGGCTCTAATCGTTGCTTGGGATGGGACGCACGGATTTGCATAAAAATGCATCACACACAACGGCGGAACGGTTTGTTGCTGTGGCTGGGTACAACAATGAGCAAAATAGGCACAATGCGACACCCGTTTGTGTGTTTGATTTTTTGCAACAAGAAAAGAACTGCTTTGTATTGTGGAATTTGTCACAGCAAACAAGACGTGTCCGTTGGCGAATGGGAATATTGAGCAATAAAACGCTTACTTCTTGCATTCTTCTTCTTCTTCTTCTCTGGCTCTACAACCTCGAGAGGTCCTTGCATTCAGTACAGGATAAAGTTTTTAAAATAAAATTATTTCTTTAAACTTATAAAATACGCTAAGAAGTAGTAATGCATATGGCGTCGTCCATTAATTACGTAACGCTTGAAGGGGGAAGGGAGGGGGTTCCCTCTAGCGTTACGTTTTGTTACCGAGGGAAGGGGGGGGGGTCCACTTTGCGTTACGTTACACAAATTAAACATATGCCATCAACCTGGTTGATTCATAGCTTTTACCGACAAAATATTGAATAAAAAGTTACTTAGTTTTGGTCCCAGCCCGCATTCTGCAGTTTTTGACTCAGTTTGTGTGAAGAAACTGAGTCAAACGCCCCCTGTATATCTAAGAAAATAGACCCCATGTGTTGCTTGCTTGTTTGCTGGGTATCTGAAAGAAGGTTGTTGCTTTCAAACCATTCTTTCAAACGGAAAAGAATTATTCTTTCAAAGAGTTTCCTCAGACACGACATTAGAGATATGGTACGATATGAATCGTGTCTTCATGGCGGTTTGCCAGGCTTCAAAATAGTGACATATTGTTGAATATTCTCAGCGATCCATTTCTTGCCCCCGTCTGGAAGGTTTTGAAGCAATTTGCTACTGACCTGTTCCAGACCTGGGGAAGAATTTTTGCAAGAAAAAAGAGCCATGGAAAGCTCCATGGCATAGTGAATAGTGAAGTCCAACATTGGGTCACTACCAGACGCGACTTGCATAACATTTTGCGCTGGAACGAATTCTGGGCAAAGCTTGTAGGCAAATTAATTGAGCCACTCGTCAGAAAAGCTTTCGTTCTCGTTGATGTTGTTGCTAGGTCTAGGTTATTGTCTTTTGTACGCCAATAACCCGTTCTCCCTATTTTAACAGGTTCTTACTCGTCTTCTCTAGTTATTTAAATTTATCAGATAAAAACTTCCAGCTCGTGTCCCGGAATGCTTTATACTTGCAGCTTGGATTTTTTTGTATTCGTTGCGGGAAAAAATTAGAAAGGGGGGAGGTCTAAAATAGGAAGGGGGTCGAAAAATGCCAATTAAAGCGTTACGTAATAAAAGGACGGCCCCTATCACACTCACAACGAGTAAAAACAAAACGCATCAAATGCAACATGTGGCTTCCCTGAGGAATATTACGTGCATCTATTTAATGCGTGGAGTTTTTTTTTCCCACAGATTCTATTTTTCACTTTCTCAACGTCTTTTTTTCGCTTCTCGTCGGTCTGGTACACGCGGCGGAAGCCATAAACCATTCGGAATGCGCGAAGTGAAGCGGTTTATTCTAGTGTGACGCTCCCAAAATCACGCAACCGAATGTCATATGAACGGTTGCTTTTTTTGTGATGAAAGAGCGCGATTATTGTTTATATATTTTTATAT
>AXCM01009827.1:0-12653 GCA_000473375.1 Anopheles culicifacies
TTTTTTTGCGAGTGAACATCATCGCCCAATCCATCCGCCCGCTTACTACCGCTATAATGTACCGCTAATTGAAGCTTAAATGTTAAGGACCTAAACATTAGTCAGCTAAAACGGCTCCTGCCCCGATACAAATGTAGGCTGCATTTTATTAAGAGATTACTATAAGGTTAGCCCTTTAGCTGCGTCGTACTGTCCGTAGTGAATGATTAATTGCTACTGCACTGATCAGGGGTACTACTACGAAGAGTGTGATTGTTTCGTATCATAACACGAAGGAACGGTTCCTCCCGCTGGCCGAATCCTTACATTTGGTTTGCTGAATATCGCACAGCACCGCACGGGGATGGGGTTCGCTTATCGTTATGTCATTAGGCCTACTACTTAGTTACGAGGTTTACTCTGCATCTAACTTCAAACACAACTACGTACATAGCGATTGATTTGTTTGGGGGAGGGGGTTTCGTTTGGAAGAATAACGTGAAAGCAATAGTGAGTGTGCGCTGCCCCTTGCGGTACCTAGGAACATATGGAAGGAAACGTAATGGTGGGGATGTATCAGCGTACAGTCGCCCTTAAACACTGTTACAAGCTAAATTAACAACGTGCTTTATAGAGCAATGGTACAACTAAGCTACATTTATTGTGCAGTACTTTGAAGCAGACCCCAGGCAGCAACCAGTAACTGGCGTACGTCTAATCAAATTCGTCTCCTTATATTCGTTGAGCTTAACCAATGAAATGTAAGCTGTTGTTTTAAGTATGCGAAATTCAATATGTATGTACTATAGATACTATACCACTATTCACTAATGCAATAATTTGAACATACTGACTGAATCCACCTACGACCGCACGCCCATACCCAGAGCAACGTCGACTTTTTGATATCTTCGATTCGGGCGGGCTTCCTAATGATTGATGATTTGATAAAACCTACTGCCTATTCGCCTTTGGTCATTCAATATCAATACAGGGCACGAACACGTCGAGCACGTTGGCTCCAAGTGTGGCACGCTCATGCGACTGGCTGTCTTTCTACTCGTACCGATTGGCCGATTTTTACTAACGTTCGAACTAGCAGACGAAACAATGCACCATACTTATGGAGAATGCAGAAAGTACGATTTATATTACCAACGGATGAACACCGGCAAGCTAGAGCTAAAGGGCTAATAGTGGATGTCCCGTAGCTGATTGGCTGCATGGTGCTTTCCTAGTACTCAGCTACATGATTGCCCACCTCCATTCGTTCCTTCCTTACGGCTAAACCATTTATAGTATTTTCTACTTGTCGGCGTACTATTCAGAGTTTTGTTTGGAATTACTTTCCTTCCTCGCCATCACCAATGGCTTGACACATTGCCACCAATGTGGGGTTTTGTAATAAAAAATATACATTTCATAAAACGGTCATAAACGCTAAGCTTAAATGATATGTATTATGAACATTTTTACCTTTCTGCTTCTTCTTCGATTACTACTCACGGCTTCACCTAATTTTTCCTAACGGGGCCAGCTTCGTACGCCTGTGCTTCAGGTTTATTGTTTTTCGATTTGTTTTTTTTTTTTCGTTCCATCCGGATGAAATACTTGCGCCGGCGTGTTTCTGTACTTGATAGAAATGGTTCTTGGTGCTTGATAAACGTGAGCAGCACTTTTTCACCAGACGATGAAAAGGAAGGAGGCATTGACAAACCGCACCAACTGGTGCAATAAGTAAACAAACGTTTGACACATGACGTTTGTCAAAATGACACGCACCGTTCGCATTTGTTATTAGTGTTGTTTTGTCTCTTCGTGGAGCAAATCGTTTTCTAACGATCGCGTTGAAATGGCTCAATTGTAGTGAATTAAGTGCATGTAAGGATACACGAATGCTTAACGGATGTGTGGAACCAACGGCACGAGTGTGAAAGTGCTAAAAATCATCATCCGGAATGTGCCGATAGTGTGTAGGAGGAAGAATGCAATCGTCTGCCGTTGTCCAGCATGGGTAAGTTTGCCAAGAAGTTTTGCTGTTACTGTTCTATTAAACGATCAAATAATCATCTTATTCTTGATGTTGTAGGTAAGTAAACTCAAAATCCATCAAGCGGTTCCAATCCGAACGTACAGTTAGTGCCGCACAGGAAGGCTTCTTCGGAAGTGATACACAGTGGTTAATACACCACACATCTCACGTTTACCTTTACGCGTTTGGAACCATTCTCTACCGTACCGTATTCGTACCACAAATGATGTCACTTGTGCCGCTGTCTGGTATGAACGATTTTACGGGTGTCCTTGTTGTTGTTTGTTTGCTGGAGTATCTGCTTTTTTGTTTGCCTAATTTCAACCACAAGCCCTTCTGTATCGCTTTTGTGTATGTTGCTATATATGAATGCGGCGGTGCGTTTCCACACTCTGCTTGCATTATTATAGTTATAGTGCTGCATGTTCATCAGCAGGTGTGCACTATTTGCCCATTTAACGTACTTGTCTATTAATTTTTTATTTTTTATAATACTTTTTTTCTCATTTGAAAATTGGTCCATTTTCAACGTGAATCATTGGCCGGGGAGGATGTGTACCCATCGTGCATCGGAAACGAGTGTGTGTGGCAAATTCAAAACTCATATACTGAAGCTCTGGGTAATTATTACTCATCTTGTTGATAGGCATTACACTACTGAACAACGTTTGCTGTATTAAACTCAAGAGAACCCGAAGCATCAACCGAACCAGATACTCGCTAAAAGAACGCTTAACTCGTGCGTGAGTAGATCATTATCTGCACACAAAACACACCTACTGGGATGTTCAGAAAGCAGGAAGTAGCTAAACCTGGGATTGGCCCTTGTTCACTGGTTGGGACTACGATTATTTACGCGAGAATCAGCACACGACTTGAACTAGAGAGATGATCACGATCACGATGAGCGTTGAGTGTGCAAGGAATAGTCACCATTACCAGGGGCGGCGGCCCTACGGCAGCCACTACCGGTTTGGTTGTAACGCTACCCACCCATATGTCCCACGATGTGCACGAGGGAGTGTGTCTGTCTCTTTGTGTACATGTGCAAGGATGCCTTACGTGCAATGGTATTTTGTTTCTTACTTCTCTTTCTTTTTTTTTTTGCTTGAGTACCTTTCATTACTTGTCGACAGTTGTATGTCTAGTTGTGTTGAAACAACTGTTTCTAACAGTTACCTTCAAGGAAATCATCACAATAATGCGCGTTAAGAGCGTTTGTTTCTTTTGTTGTTGTTTTGTTTTGTTTGTTTGTTCTGTTACATGCTAGAATAATTGTTTGCTTGTGGCGTTAGCTGTTGCTACTACTGGGTTTGCCTTTCGATCTTCACAGCGTCACTTTAACGACATTAGCCCGACGACATAATAGTATGCTTACATGGTTTGTGTGTATATATATACTACTTTATGTGTATATATATATATATTTATATATAAGACTACGTAATTGAACAGCGATAACGATGCCATTGTTATTGTTTTTTCCCCCACATCCACTATAGCGGCATACTAGATGGGTAGTAGTACTGAAAACCGCCACCAGTGTCGCTAAGGGAAGGGCTACTAATGGCAGCTGTTCTCCACCACCAAGCCCCCATTACTGCACCACCTCTTCCACACGTCTGTAATGTGGTGTAAAGTGATGAAAAATGTTGGTGCAAAAGAAAATCGTAACATCTAAATATGTCGCAAGACGCCGAAAAGAAAACATTAACGGCCTAAAAAGGAAAAGTTTGAATTAGCTTGACACATTCGATTCGATTGTTGTGGTTTGTTGCCTAGGTGATGACTCCATTCTCTCTCTCTCTTTCTATTTTTGCATCCATTTTGGGGGTTTCCCGCTTGTTCGACATTCGCTATCGGTTGTTCTTTGTTTTGCACTTGCACATGGTGTTACAAATGGTGATTGATTATCGTATATTGTGTGTAAATTTTGGTTTCCGTTTGGCCCATTAGCTCTGTGGTGCGGTTGGCTTTATGGAGTTAATTTTGAAGTCCCACCGAGTAGTTGTAGAATGAGGTTTAGTGTTGGAGTTGTTTCGTAATTGTTTTGTTGTTGTTGTTGTAATGCTATATGCTGTCCATAGTAGGCTGTTTTCGTTTAGATTCGTTATTCGTTCTTTTACTGTTTTGTGCATTTGTTCTGTTGTTTTGCTTTGGTTTTGAGATACATAATGGAAAATGTCTCAGCAATTTTGTACGATTTTAAAACTTTACCGCACTAGGGATAATGTTAGCATTACGCAATTTTCGGTTTGACTGTCCTGCAGATCCGTGCGACGGTCATTACGTCACGCGTTCTGGGCCGATTGTACGTACTACACCAGCGCACCTTAAAACTATTCGATTTTTTATCATTAGATTGCAACAGCATTACAAGATATGATATGTTTTCGGTTTTTTTTTTTCATTAATTTAATTCTTTTATTTTCTCAACTCTCATCTCTCGGTTTCAGCTTCTGCTTTCCATCCCTTTTGCATTGTTTACTGCATCGCTAGGTTTTGGGTATCTAATTAACTGGTTTTTTTTATTACTTTTATATTATATTTCTACGTTCTGCCCTTAAACTGTAGCGCTCTGGTTTTATTTCTTCTTGTCTTGTTCATTTGTTTGCAGAACGATTAGCTGTTTTCTATCGCTTCCATGAGTTTTATTTAGCTGGATACGACTTACGCCTCTTTCCCCTGTACAGCCTCAGCATTTCCTTTTTACCGATCTAGCCATTCGAAACGGTTTGTTCGAGCATCATTGTTACAAATTATACCGTTCCGCCGGTCTCCATACGCGCATGCGTAAAAACGTAAAAGTAGAAATGTACTTACGCGCAGCCTGCATTTTTTCCCTCCCGTTCGTCCCTTCGGTTTTAGTAATCTAATTTGTTCTTCTGCATTTTGAGAAAAAAGGGTTTTCTATTTGTTTTGTTTCTTTTTTTTTCCTTGCGTTGCGCATCGCTAGTATTAAAGGTTTCTAGTTTCATCAGTTACATCTAATTGATTGTTGATAGTATTTGTGGGTTTTCTTGCAGGTATTACGCCTAGGTGTATTAAGTTTTGTGTGGTTTTGATTTTTGTCTTTAAACATGTTTCTCCCTTTTGTGTTTTTTTTGGTTGTTTTTTTGTAATTTCGTTTCCTCCAATAGGCTTGAGATAATCCAAGGCTTTGTAAATTTGTTTGTTTTGTTTGCTTTTATTCGGAAAAGTTTGCTTTGCGCTTTATTTAAAGGGCTTTCTCGTTTTAGAATAGTTTCCATGTACTACAATTCGTGTTGCCTGCCCGTGTAGTAAAGAAGAAAAAAAAAAACACAAAATAATAAAACCCTTTCCCATTCAACGTAGCGGAATTTACTAACATTAAATAGTGTTACGGTTGGTTTGGTTTGGTTGGTCTAAGGAAAGAAGTTTGAAGAGTGTGAAAGGGTGGTCTCAGGGTGGAACTATTTATTTCGGGTAGTGCATCGCCCCGTTCGTAGTGAGTCAAATGTTTCCACCTCCACATACTGGTCTGTTTGGTGCTCCATACACACTAGCCCCCACTTTGCCACCTGGTAACGACCTGATAACGAGTTACTAAGCGTTACGGAACAAATTCATACTGTTGTAGTGTAAGCAACGGACAAAGGAAGGTGTAAGAATATGAGGAAATAGTATTGTTGCGAATATGTTTGTGTATATATGTAACTATATATATATATAATAAGATTAACACTGTTTGTTTATTGTTCCGGTGTTAGTTCATGGTGTTCGTGTGCCGCCGTACCATATCCCGGTCCGGTCAGAAGATCCTGCTACAAACGGCGCGCGCTGCTGTATCGTGAGGAGTTGTGCATCATGTGTAAAGATATAAAGAAGTATTACTGTGGTTGGCGTGTGTTGGGCTTCTCCGCTTACAATGTTGGTTCTGCACCAGATGTTCGCCCAGATTCCGTTGCTTCAGATTGGCTGCATTACATTTGCCATCAGAATGTTGTCGATTTAGTTTCTGCTGCTTTTCTGTGTTCTCACTGTTCGCATTTGTGTCTGTGTGTTGTTTTGTTTGAATTCATTTGCGATACTACGTTTGACTCTTTTTTCCCATTTCTTTCTTACCACTTCTTCAGTTTTCTTCTAATGATTTCCTACTTGATCATCGCGCCTGCACTAAAGGGCAAATTGGTTAGGAAAAATTTGTTCCTCACTATCTTAAAGCTTAAACGAACTAGGCCAAGGAGGGGAGGGGGAGTAGTAATTATTGTATGAATCTGACCGTAACTGTAAGCAGTGACAGTAGCAGCACAATCAGATCAGGTCGGTAAAAAAATGCGCTGCTTTCGCACGGTTCGCTTGGTAGTGGTTCCTCTCTGATGTTAGCTGCGGGGAAAAAAGCACGAAAGGCATGGATTTAGAATCGTTTATTGTGCGCACCTGGGTGTCATCTTAAGTAGCGTGGAGATACTAACAGGTAGCTGCAACTAGCTGGGGAAGATACTTCTTCCAGAAGGCACACTGCCTCAACCGGGGACCCCGACCGACGAAGGACGTGTTGAGGCCGAGCTCCAGATAATGCCGTCCGTGGGCCGTATGTTTGGGCCATTCGGGAAATTCGCTACTGGCTGTGTTGGGATTGGGATTGCTGCAATGGAATGTGTTTGCATCATTAGTACGGTTGTTACGCTCCTGCACACGCGTACCCGATACCCACCCCGTCTTGGCAAAGTTGGACCAGTATCGCATGATCTTCCGGCTAAAGTCTTTCTCGTCCTCGGTGTAGCCGAGGGTGGGATTGAGCGGCTCCCCGAACACGTAGTTTATCTCGTCACCGTGCATAACACCCGTCCAGCGTGGCCACGGGTTGCCTTTGCTTCGGTGCGTGTACAGGTACATGTATACATTGTTACCCTCCTCGGCGTAGCGCTGTGCGAACTCGTTCACGTTGCACGTGAAATGGTAGTCACCCACCATCTTGTCCAGCGCGTCCCGGTTGCTGTTCGGATTGTCCGGTTCGGTCCAGTCGGTGTACTCGAACACGATCGCCTGTCGGGCCGCACCGTTCACGTACGGGTTGAGCTCACGGACTGCTTGGAGAAATTCTTCCCGCGATACGGTGATGCCTTCCTCCTTGCGCAGCAGCTCCGTCAGGTAGTAGATGATGAAGTAATAACCCTCCTCCGTGTTACTGCCGGTGAGAATTTCCGTCTTTTTGAAGCGCCCACTAGCCAGCGAACGTTGCGGCGTTTCGTCCAGGAACGCTCCATCGACGACCGGCACGAACGGGAACTCGCATATACCGAGCGTGCCCCATTCGTTGTTCACCAGCACGTGCGCATCCTTGCCACGCAGACATTCGACCGCATCGTTCAGTTTGCTTGGTTCGTGTGGACATCCGACCGCTTCGGCAAGTCGTAGCGCTCTGTGAAGACATGAAGCAAAGCTCTAGTATGGTAGGACAAAAGCTTTTTAGGGAACATCCATTCATTACGTAACGCTGATAAAGAGCAAGAGGAACTGGTATTGTACAAACTGTAAGATTGATGCTATATTACACCGTTCCTAGGGGTCAATTAATTAAAACCACCGTTGATTTGGGATGGCAATCAGCCGATTTGAGATGTGGTTCAGCTGAAATCGGATAGCATTCAATATATTGTGGTTGCCCTTACTCGAAATGGGATTTTTCTCATTCAAAATGGGCTAGTTTAGGATTTTGATTCCGGTCGGTCGGTGTCCAGTGTTGTTACCACTATCCCACCTGGCCACTCCAACTACTATGATTTTATAAGAAAAACTGAAGATGAATATCGAAAACCTACATAAAATCGATGAAGATATTCCCAGATAAGGTAAGCAGGGGTAAGCATTTGAGTAGCTCTAAATCAATGTCTCTTTTTGCGTTACGTAATGAATGGACGTTCCAGTACGCAAGATATTAATCCCGATGCGTACCTGAGCGTAGCTTCTTCGCGTGATACAAGTGCCCACGGTGCCGTTGGTGAACCGCTCTGCAATATGGCTCGCTGGAACAGATCACGTGACAGTGCGGACAGCAGATGAAGCGAAACGGACACCGCACCGGCACTCTCTCCGAACAGTGTGACCCGCGACGGATCACCACCGAACCTGTGAATGTTATCCCGTACCCAGCTGCGGTTTAAGGTGCAAAAAAAAAGCAGATGATCAGATATATCACAATTTACGTTACGCAAACAACTGAAACCCTACCGTAGTGCGAGGTTCTGATCGAACAGTCCCGCATTGCCCGGCGCTTCCGGTGTACCGAGGAACAGGAAACCCAAACTGGCTACACGGTACTGCAGCGACACGACGATCACATTCTCTTCCGATGCGAGCGCTCGATGATCGTACACGTCCAGCGTTGCCGTTCCGGAGTAGAATCCACCACCAAAGATCCACAGCATCACGGCCGCGTTCTTGGGTCGGGGTCGTGGTGCGACCACATTAATGTACAGACAGTCCTCCGAGAGTGGTGTGTTCGGGTTCCACATGGTTGCACCCGGGAAGTCCCCGAACACGGTGTCCACGATCTGCACGCAGCTGTTCGGCGGTGTGGTCGCGTTCAGTACGCCGGTCCACTTATCAACCGGTCGCGGATGGCGGAAGCGTAGCGGCCCAAGCGGCGGCTGTGCGTAGGGAATGCCGAGCCACACATCTACCTTCTTGCCGCTGGGTGCCTCCACCGTAATGCCCCGAATGCGACCCTTGTCGGTGTTAATTACCAGCGGATCGTTATCGTTAGCGTCTGCCGAGTTTTCGAACATAGAAGTAGAGAGTTTAGCATTTTAGGGAATTCTTTCCCTGGCTGGATGTAGTTACCGTGCTTACCCGAGTTCGATTCACGCCTCGTCAGACCGCGCCGTCGCGGTGTTGCACCATTGTGGACATGCTCGCGCTCGAGCGTGCCCAACTCGGGATCTATAATTCGTACGGACTCACCGTGACCTATATATGGTGTAAAAAATGCATCTGAAAAATTGGAACCACAAACAACACACAAACATGTCAAAAGAAAACCAACAACAACAACAACCAAGGAAATTCAATCTATCGCAACAATGCGCATTCATATTGGCGGGGGGCGGTGGTGGTAGTGGTGGTAGTGGTGGCGGCGGCGGCGGCGGTGGCGGTGGTACAACGGTGGTCATGATGATGGTAATGATGTATCTGATGACGTCGGTAGCGGTTGTGGGAAAGGTTTGTATTGGCAGCATTGCTTCCCGTCCTGTCAACCGGTGTCCGTCATATTGAGCTGTCAAACTTGACAGATACGCTTTAGTCGCGCTGTCAGTCTAATTAGTATACGCAACGGCCATTTGGCGCAATTGGATGTTTAAATAATGTCATATCAAATGTCATTTTTAAATAGAAACTGTTTCGAAACAGTTAGTTCTACGTAAAAATAGAAATGGTCCTCCAAAATAAGATACATGTACGTCTAGTCCTGTTTACTGGGGCTTGCATATTACTTGCTGCACGCACACGCACCGCACGCGCTCACGTTCTGGTTCTGGACGAAAAACATTCGTAGCGGAAGTAGTAACGAATCAAAACGATGGCGAGGGATAAAAAATGCGAAGAAGAGTTAAAAAGAGACCGTGAAAAATCACTCGAAACTTGAACGGGTGACATTTGGCTGTATCGTACAAGAAACAAACAAAGAGAAGTGCTAACGTTTCAATTTCATTTGCGCGCACATACACACATTCAAAGCGTTTGTGCGGGGTGCAATTTGCAGGTGCGCATTAGTGAGTGCTTCACTGTCAGATTGGTGCTATCGGTGGCAAAGTTCAAATAGTCTACATATGGTAATGGTGGTGGTGCAGGTGCCCAAGGTGCTGTTCTCTGTTCTGTTGTGCAAAGTTTGTCTAGGGTGCATTATGGTGCGTTAAATGGAGAAAGGGGTTTCTTACCATATCAGAATAGGATCATCGATGAAAAGGTTAGTGAGTTAGTAGGACATTCTTCGGACAGGGATCGAGATAGTTTTTGGTTTAACGCTTTCAAAATAAAACCGTTCATTTTGACGTTAACTTGTCGGAGCTATGCTAGGATTCATTAGTAGACTACCAAGAATATATCAGCATACCGACTTCTTGCGATCTTTCAGAAACGATCCAATATCACCTTGCTGTGTGTACACTCGTTATTCGTTACGGTTCTGATATATTACGGTTTTAGTAGGCAAGGAAACGCCCGCCAGCGATTGTCGTTACCAATATTTTGATTTCCTGTTGTTCATGCAAACTTAACAAGTAACAAGCATGGAGAACTGAGGTATAAAACATTTGCTTCAGGTAATGCATACGTCAAAACAAGGGATGCTTTAGCTGCGTAACAAAACAATAAATTACTGGAAATGGGTTGCAAACTTAGAGTAAAAGTAAAGCTCTGCTACGTACTCAACACTACTACTAGTTACTTGTCAATGTACATTTACTTAAGAATGAAAACCAAAATAGAAACCACATTTAAGTACAGCTAAGAAAGAACGGTGACGTAGTAAAGGGTGCCATTAAGTCACAGATCGAAAGTGTGGAATCAAACGGACAGATATAGCGAGCAAGTGGAAATGGAAAATATTTCGAAAAACTGGGAAGTGTTTGTACAGTTTTGCTTATTCTCTGTTTTGTTTAAGCTTTCCACCGGGATAAGCGGCCGATTGGGCAAACAGAGAATAAGTAAGCGCACAGTGTGAGAACCGGAAATGACTTTCGTTTCCTCGCTTTTTGACAAGTACGCCCGCGAGGAGAACGGATAATGGCACGCGTCACTGTGTATATATTCCATGTGTGTGTGTGTGTGGTTGTGTTAGTGTAAGAGATGGTCCACATTGCGGACGCCATCTAACCGACCTGCATCTTTGCTGAGCGTAATCCGTGCCCCGTCTTCCTCGCCCGACGATGACATTGACGAGGATGCGGACACACCGGCAGCCGATGCGGACGATATCACACCGGATCCGGACTGGGCGGACTGGGAGGCAAGGCCAGCGCCGGCAGCCGACAGCTGATGCGAACCGAGGGCGGCACCATTGTTGAGTTCGTGATGCCGTCCCTGCACTATAGCGGAGGGCGGCAACAGCAGGAGTAGCGCAGTAGTACACAGCAGCCCGAGCGGAACCATCCGTCGCCCTAACCGTAGTCTACCCATCAGAAGCCCTCGGATCTCCATCGGTATGAGTGGAGAGTGCTGGAGAAAGAGAACACAAAAAAAATGTCACAGATTAGTGGTTTTGGATATATTTTCCTTTCATTTCTTGATTAAACCGGGACTTAGAGAGAGGAAGAAAAATAAAACGCACAAACGAAAACATCAAATCATAAATTTCGTAGCAGCATCCCAGACGAACTTCCTTTCGCTTCCGGTTCGACACGGAACGGTTTTGAATTCCAAGACATTGCTCTGTACAATAAGGAGTGTGGTATTTTTTTGTGTACCTTCCACGGTGGAATTTTAATATTCATAGTCAATCGTGCATTCCGGCGGAAATGGAATCGGTACGATTTCGTACGCCGGCATCTGCCAAAATCGTGCGTCCGGTACACGATGGTGATGATAGTAATTACGCCACGGGATTAGACTCTGATTGTGCCGGGACGAGCCTCCTAACCTTCAGCCCCAGGATTAAAGAACAAAGCTCTGACGCACAATCCACCCTTAGCGATCCGCAAGCGATGGCCCGAACGGTGGAATGTTTAATTCCCTTTTAGTGTATCTTCCAACGGCAATCTCTTTGTGCCGGCCCTATTATTTGACAGTTTGAAGTTTCCAGCAACGAAGCGAACGGAGCGCTCATGATCCGCAACGGTTTCGGATCCGGAACGAGGCGCATTTCTTCGACGTATTGTTTGAGCAGCGACTAAAAATGCTAATTCCGCACTAATCCTCATCAGTTCTGCTCTCTCTCACTCTCTCTCTCTCTCTCACTCACTCTATCTCTTTTCAAGGATTCCAGTGAGGTGTGCTCTTGCTTAAGAACTGTCAGTTGAAAGTATGGTTGGAGTTGGTTGCAAATGTCTGAGTAGCTCTCATTATGTAATGAAGCACCTTTGAGCAAGTGCCCTCCCAAACTTTATTGTTGTACAACGATAATCAAAAGCCGACTATGCAGTACGGTACTAGCCAACTTCCTAACGCACTCTGAAGGGAGTTGTTATAAGCAAATAAGGCTTATTTTTTGTTCTCTCCCAAATGGATAAAACCAACCATGACTACAATCTAAATTGCTGATTGATTTTCGACATCACCCATAACGTTTTGTGTTCCTGCTCGTACCGATGGTGTTGATACACCGTGACCTTCCCGAATTGGACATCCTCGTCCAAACAATACCGTGCCACTGCATAATCATTAGTTCCAGCCGGTTCAGCTTGGGAAGCCGAAAAAGGACCAAGTCATCAGTGTTTAAGGATCCGCATCGTATTCTCCCCCCTCTCGGAGCCGTGCGAACGAAAAGCCGGGTTCTTATTTATCGACCATAATTCTCCTTCCGGTGACTTTACGATCGAAAGCGACAGGACAATAATTTGGCCGCTCGTACCATTTGGCTGTTTATTCCAGTCGAATTATTCTCGCCCATGGTTTTGTTGGTTCTTGAGCATGATAAGCGTCGAAATGACATCTACTGCCCTGCACGGTGTGTCCGTTTGCG
>AXCM01009828.1:0-13847 GCA_000473375.1 Anopheles culicifacies
AGTTGGACAGCAGCAGAGCTTTGTGCCAGGAAATGGGCTGGAAAAACCGTCCGAATTGTAATAGAATTACGTCTTACCATTCAAATTGGAATTTAAGTATGGCGCAAAGATCGATTGACCAATCTCTACAAATAGCCTAACGTTTTACCTGTTCGGGTGCTTAAAATATGGCCGCTCCCTACAAATAAATGCAAACAACTGGGGCGGAATTTACGTCAACGAAAATTTATCTTTTATCATCCTCACTAAACACAGACAAATCACTCTCATTTAATTGATACCTCCAAAACAATTCTTCTTCGCCATAAACAACCCTTTTTTCGGCGAGCTACCAACCCCACCATTGGCCATGTGTTTTGCAACTGGCCAGAAGTCTTTTGAGTGTCTCCAAACGAACCATTTAATCGCATCAATCAACGAAAACCACCCACAAATTGAACCACAAAGCCGTAAGCTTAACCACCTAACAAACAGTGACTGCTAATTCCACCGACTGCCCTAATTCCTAATTTTCCGTGGAAAATAAACACCGCCACCCGAGACGCGATCCGTGCCACCACCGGGGAAACTGTGCAACCGAGGAGGGGTACCAGATGGTTCACGTAACTTCTGCCCTTCTACTCCGAAAGCAACGACGTTTTCCCATTCCCTTCCCCAATTTACGCGCGGCTGATGACGAAATGTGGTCGCTGCGTCGTGTGACGACTGTCAGTGTGCTTTCGAAGGAAAAACGCCGTACCGTCACAAGCGCGCTCATGTTTACATGAGCTGTACCAGCATTACAGCATTGCTGGTTGACCCGGCTACCTTCCGCAGGTACGTTATGCGATATGAACTACCGCGAGGGTGATGAAAATGCGTGGGAAAATTAAAAGACTGGTCAACCGCGCTTTTATTTCCCTGTCGTGAGGGGTATGACGCTCCGCGTGCGTACGTGGGAATTCGTTGCGCTAGGTTGCGTTTCACATCTCGCGAGAACTGCTTGGCGTCTTGCGAGCGAAGGGAAGGAACGTTTCATTTCCACTATCTTGAATAGTGCCATATTTCATGCGTTGAAATGAGTGGCCATAAAGAGAACTCACTTTAAGTTGGGTTAGCCATGTTTGGTAAGCGAATGGTACAGCACAAGATGTTAAAAATGACTATTGGAAGAGTTTATATTACAGTCGTAAATTAAAAACCAATCATACCTTCTAATTTATCAACAAGTTCACTTATAAACTGTCCCCATTCTTGGATACTTTATGTTTATATCAAACCCATCCAATTCAATCAGGGTTTATTTTTATCAATGAAGGAGCTTTTATGTCTATATGAATTCTCCAAGTGGAAACCTGATGTAAGCTAATAAATTGACAATATCTTCAAGAATGTAAGAATTCATATTAAACGAATTGCGTAAAGTACGAGAGCTCTATCTTTCACAACACAAATCCTATTCTCTTTGAATTTAAAAGAAGTCTAGGACAACTAAACATAGAAGGTTCATATCCCAAAGTGTGCACAAATTATCAAAATTCAAAACAAAAATAACTTCAATTTCCAAAAATATCCCCTCTCGAATAGTCTGCAAAGCTGTTGTAACGTATTTCATTGCAGGTTAACATTGGTCAAAACTTTCGTAGGCGACGCTGATGTCGACATCGTATCCTTAAAGTCACTGTACGGCATACCGTTAGCGCAGTAGCGAGTTTAAGTCTTCAGTAGCTCTAAGTGGAATTAAAGAAATAGCCTGAACAACAGCTTATTGGATATTCGACAAATGAGTTGGGGAGTAGAAAACATCGAGGATCTTCAAGTTCTCAAAAGGAAGAATATATGAATTGGCGGTTCGACCCGCTCTGAAATAATCTCTGTCTCTGGCTCACTTCACTTCAACGTAGATGAAAATCAACTTTGTCCACTATTATTTGGGGTAATAGCTCGTCAATTTATTCCTCTGTGGCTCTCCAACTTCCAGAGTCTTGGCCAGCCATTTCTAACTTCCGTGGCTTGAACTTACTCGCAACAGGATAGTCAGTCTTACGCACGGAGGGTACACTGTTCGAATAGGATTCGAACCTCGTTGCTGCCTGTCTCCAGTCTCCATATGAAAAAGCGACTCCCAACTCAGTCTATGTTTTGCACTACCATTCCTTGCATCCTCGAGGGGTCTTCCGAGTTCGAAGACCCGTGTCCGCTAGATCTACTTACCATTAAACCTATATCTACCTTCCAGCAATACTGGAAGTACCAAACGGATCTTTAAATATGAAAAATTCCCCAAGTCGAAGGATTCGTCGAAGAAGCTGATCTTGAAAGGATCGGACTATAACACAGAGTATCATTCAATGCCAATTAAAGCGACAATTGCGAGGTGATACATGTTTATAGGATCACGATCATCTTCTTCTTCTGAGGCTCTACAACCTCGAGAGGTCTAGGCCTGCCATTTCTCGCTTTAAACTCTCGTGACTTAAATGTATCCCCGCAGCAGAATAGTCAATCCTGCGTACCGGAGGAAAGGCCCGAATGGGTTTCGAACCTCGGTCCTGCCCGTTCGAAGACCGGCGCCGCAATCTCCTCGGCCATCGAACCGGAACACGATCATAGCATAGAATAATATCTTAAACTGTAAAATCAAGATTCTTCTGAATTTGGACATATTATAATCTTCCAGCTTCTGTAAGTGCAGATATTCAAACGCCTAATAATATCCCTGCCTTGAGTCCCCTCCTTGTTTTTAAATTTAATAATCGTATAATCGCCTGAGAACTCCTTTTAATAAAGATGCTCATCTAACCGTTTAATAAGCTCTTTCTTGCGTGTGACAGCTGTTAAATGGTTAGATGCAAATTACAGCTAAATGCACTCTACTTACCTCATAGTTTCCTGTTTTTGTTCGTACCACGTACGTGCCGTGTTGAATGAAACACTTTCTCCCAATCGTATCACCAGACGTATCCACCTTACATGCGTTTTTCCCTCTTGCCTTTTTTCGTTTTTGGGCTCCCCAAACACTCCTTCTCACTGTAGCACCCCGGAGCAAATGCACTGCCTCATTCTTTTGCGAAAAGATGCTTTCAACACACACGGGCAGGTACTTGTACGACCATCCCACACACTCGCAACTAGCAGACCGCCGTTGGGGAGATGATGCTGGTAAGATGAATGGTGAAAGTCACAACAGAGTGGCGAGCCACAAAATGGCTTATCAAAAACATAACTTTTAATTCAGCTCGTTTCACCGCACTGCTCAAACCTCACGTCCCCCTTTGGGTGTTGCTTCCTCCCTCACGCCACTGCAATGTGTTATTGCATTCCGACACACACAGACACACACGTGAAGGTTTACACTAACTACTTCAGAATGGTGAGAAACACTTTTGTTATGTTTTATTTTGCACCTTAAGCAGCGAAACAGCGGAAGATAATAATAACAAAAAGCAAGCGACCGCCACCGCACACCGAGTGCACTCAGCTCCAGAGAAGCGCCCTCAGAAGGGTTCGTTCCGCCTTTCTAGTGCTCGGGTTGGAATGCACTTCCACGTTTTTTCTCTCTATTTTTCCCTCTTTCCAACGTCTCTTTAAGAAGAACATCCAATTCCACGTGCAGGGAAAACGGGTTCCCTTTAATAGTGCACCAATTTTGGACACGACATACTGGAGATCACGTAATTTCCGTCCACATCACCGGCGGTCAGTGACGCGTGCACTGGTGCATCCGTTATGCTTCAGATGGTTACCTTGCGCTGTAACCTTGTTCAGAACGCTCGTACCACACCGGCGGGAGTGATTTTTCGCGCGTAACGCTGACTACCACGCTGGAACCTGGCACGTACGTACGGAGCACCTTTTTGTCGTACAAAAGGGAGCTCCAGAATCATTGGAGTATCGGAACTTTTGGATTTTTTCGAAGCACAAGCGCTAGCAGAAAAGGTTCACTGCGTTTTAGTCACTACGATGGGGAGAGAGAGGTTTGATTCTTTTTTGGAGTAAAACTGATGCGTTCGTTAGGGGACACTTTGGTTTTTGAGTATTATTTCGTTGTAGTTGACATCCACTCTACTTCCACAGTCACACACACAGCAAGGGGTGCAAGCACCTGTACAGCACGCAATAAACGCGACGGTTGCGATGGTAACCCGTCTCTCGTGACCAGGTGGTTGCGATAGTGATGCTAGTTTTGGACACAAATGAGACTCACGGTAGGCAATTTTTGACTCGCCGAGATGTCAGTCACTTCCGGTAACAATCGAGTGTGGTTTAAGTGATGTTTGCACGCGAAAAAAGGGGTGAAACAAGAACAGACCAAAACAGCAAAAAAAAAACAACAAAACCAACGCGAAATATGCCCAGCAGAATGTGTGACTTCTGGAGCATCCGGTAGATTCGACACCAGCGCTACGACTGAATGAAAGCGACCCGGGGAACCCTCCCGGAACGTCGGGTGGTTCGGTTGCCTTCTGGCTTTTGGGTCGGTTTCCATTATTTTCCAACTACATTTCCAAACGCTTTCCCCCTCCTCCTCCTCCCCAACTCCATCTGGTACGAATTAACCCTTGAGTGCACAGGTACGTGTTTTAATTGTGTCTCTTTCGTAGCGATATTGTTTATACGCGCATGTTAGCCCAGACAGTCGCTGACTGCCGAAGAGTTTGGAGTTTGGTTCAGTGAGTGCGTTCGCGTTCTCCCCACCACCATTCTGCTTCAGCGTTTGCGTCAGGCAGTGGGAAATACGTACCGGCATGCAGGCGAGAGTCAACAATGCGTAACGCGCGCCACGGTATCGGCATCCGAGCAAATGGCACGCCGCATGAATTAAGTCCCCCCCTTGCTCGCTTCCCCACCGTCACGCTTCGTCCACGAGGGTTGCGTTCTAGCAGCATAAGCAGCATAAGGTGAGCGTTCGGTTGCGGTGTACCATATGGATCCAGGGACGTTCCATCGCAGACCCCAGATCAGACACCGGAGCAAGCGTACGGGAGTCACCAGGAGGGAACGCAATTATCTTTTTCTCCCCTCTCGGAACTATCGGAGTGGGCGCCTCTAGCACGCCCGCTTTCGGGCCAAAAATGCAAATTAACCACCGAGGTGTGCAGATGTTCTTGAACTGCACCCGGCCACATCGCACATTTTCCGATGCTAATTAATTCAATGCCACCAACCCCGTTCCGTTGTGGCAATTTTGGACAAAAGCGACAACCACGCCAGGATTTTGGGATGAATTCTACCATCCATCCTTCACACTGTGGGGAGGGGGAGGAGGGGGGGAGGTGTTTTAAAAACACAAAAACGAGCACATGTTACCATCACACCTAACAGGGTGGAAAAGTTAAAAAACAACTCGCACCGTAACGCTAGCGATGGAGGCCCTAAACCGAAGTTGTTGAGAGGTTATATGTTTTTTTTTGCGCTGTTCAGCGGTTTTTCGAAGTGCATTGCGACATTCAAACGGTAAGGCGATGACAATGTTCTTCGCCGACGGTGCATCCAACTAACGCGCCTTCTTACATAAACATAAACATGTAAACATAGCGGCCTACTCAAGCCCCCGTTCCAGTACCGGCACACTGTGCCGCTGCTCCAGTTCTGCTTGGTGTCTCGGTGTTTGTGTTTATGCTCGGACACTGTGGACGATTTCCGGGCCTCCAGACTTCCGCGATGGAGGAAAACTTTTTCCACCCCGAACTGTCCGATTTTCCGCCTTTGTTTGCATTTTCCGAGCGGTTTCCGCTTGCTAATTGAGTTGCCTCCGGTGTTTTGGGCCCAACGCGCGTACAGGTCCAAACATTCAAACCATTACCGGTGGATACGCGCTTTTCATTCGATGTCATTTCCCCTTTCCCGAGACGTACCCGTTGGCCGAGTTGACCATATCTTACCCGGGAGGAAAGAAAAGTTTTCAACCGAAAAGAAATGGTTCACTGGAGCAACACCGGGTTTTCTTTCTGTTATACCCCGAATTCGATAAGCACAATTTATTGGCGGTAGTGTGCTGTGTATTGTGTTCGGTGGCGGAGTGGAGTTGTTTTTTGAAGTTGGCCTTGTACCTCGGTCGCCCTTTAGAAATGTGATTTTGCCTGCTTTTGTTCCCAAGTTCGGACATGCAATCCGTTAGCTGGCATGACCCGCCCCGGGGAAGAAAATTCGCAAGTGCTAAAGTGTGTACCGTCATCGACCGTGAAGGGTGATGAAATGGAGTTTCCGATAGAGGAAAACATCTGCCCCGACAGGTGTTTCATTAGTGCGATAAGATTAATGGAACACGCCCGTTCTTACCAGCCCGGGTTGCGGGATCAGATGTCATGCTGAATTAACATGTGTAGCTGTTGTGCTTCATTAATTAATTACAACTCACTCACTCACTCACTCTCTCAATCTTGACCACTCCAGCATTCGCCTTGTGTGTTTGCAAAACTATCGTTATCAGCTGTCTAAAACAAATCGTAATTTTGCTTCCCCATTTTAACTTTCGGACCGCGCGCTCGACCGGTGCCAAATCGCAACGGACAACTTTGATAGCTTTCAACCCTCTTCGGTCACAGCACGGTAAGCAACAGGGTCATCGTAACGTTCCATTTATGTGCCGGACAAGACAGCAAAGGTGGAGACGCTGTACGCTATAGTTTTTAGAAGTTTTTTTTTTTTTTGTGTTCGCCCAGTTCCATGCGGAGATCCAAAGAATCGATTGCGGATACTTTTTCCGGTGGGAAACCTATTTCGTTTGTCTGGATGAGCTTAATCAACATTACGTCCTTTAAGCTTGTTATCAAATTTTGGGAACTCCAAAGTAGATGTTTGAGGTGTTTAGCTCCTTACTTTTATAATTAAATTTACGTTGTGGCTTTTGAAGCCTTAAGCCTCCTTTAACAACATGTTAAAGTCTCTTCGCTCTCTCACCACTTATACCCGAAAGGATAACGAGACCCCAACGAAACTTAGTACAATGGAACAACAAGTCTTTAAAGAGTGCAAGCAAAAACAACCCCTCGATGTGAAGAAACTCTCCAAGATTAGAAATCACATTCTTTTGCCGGTTCCAAAAATACCCGTACGAAAAATAATTTTGTCTCGCTGCAAACGTCAATCAAACGACACGCGTTTGAAGATTTGCCAGCAAGGGCAAAACAAAATCAAAGAGGGCACGCCAGCACCAAGATCTTGTGCAAAATATTTTAATTTAGCGAACCTTCAAACGCAGATGTGAAACGTTGTCCCAGGGAGAAAAAAATATTGGGGACATTCCTGAAGAGTAATTGAAAAACAAGTTCAGTAAACTTGACCATACATAGAAGTTAATGGCAAACCTGCAAACCGCATCGGCGATAATTAAATCAAACGCGCACAACCAAAGATGTACTTTCTAAGCAATAATAACTGCACGATGACCCATCAACGGGTGCAACAATCGATGTCATTACGTGGCAGCTTGCGGGCCACCAGAATACTAAGTACATCACAGCCGGGGCTCGACTATGGATGTGCATTCCATCATCTGTCTCTACGCCACACCGAACGTCGCTTATTTAAATATATCTTCTACTACGAAATGTAATCTAAATACGGCTGTCTCGAAGCTTGAATGGAGACATCAAGCGCCACCACGTGCAACCCGTGGAAGGAACTATTATACACGGCTGCCGGGACAACGCCGTAGCAGTAATTGATTTCCATTGCCGCGCGCGCGTTCCGTACATGCGTACACAGTCACAGATGGTGCTGCTTCCGGCAGAGCACGCAGAGCTCGCAGAGACGCTTCAGCTTGCATGACAATCTTCCATCAAACGGATATTAGCTAAGCTTTCACATACACCATCGGCACGGTGTGATGCGGTGTTCGCCCACACGCAAAATGTACCACACATGACATTGGCCCACGTTGGGTATTTGGGTGAGATGAAAGTTCACCGACAAAAAGGGAAAGGAAAATTGTTAGCTTTTTATCGACGACAAATGAGATGAAGATTTATTAAAGCTTAAGTACCATGAAACAAGAGGGATAAACAGTTAATCTACATCCGCATTGGAAGTGTGGACAATTGGTCGAGTTTTTGGAACTTAATTCGTGGCGTTCTATTATTAGGAGAGTACTAAGGAGAATACTAAATACGATTGACAGTGTTCCTTTTGGTATTACAAATCTAAGGCATCCGGAAGAATCCTAATAAAAGCAGGAAGCTAAATGGTGTACTCGTTAAACAGGATTACTTCTAAGGAGAAACTAATGGTATCCATATATCATATCGTTGTACCAGATCAGACCTCTAATAAACCTCAGATAAACCTCTAATTCTTTTTTCTATTATCCTCTGAAGTACGGCACAAATCACTATTGCATACAGTTTTGATTTTTAAGGAGGACATTGATGATGAGGAAGATCCATGGGACGACTTTGCAAGTGACGAAGAAGATTACTATAATGACAGAGCTAATCCAGAAGAGTTGTTTCCAGAAGTCCAGAGCCTTCTATTAAAAGAATTAAACATCCGGATATACCTTACTGATATATTTACTTAAAATGCAATTAAGGGTTGTTTTGCGCACAGAACCCCGCTTTTAGACTCTTGTTACTACTAGTTATTGAGTCAGCATGGTGTACAAACGTTGAAGAATCTTGGATCGAATCTCATCTGGATACTTGATCCCTGTGAAGAGAACTAGCCTGCAAATTATCGTGATAATCGTGAGTTTATAAATAAGTAAGTAAGCATTTTAATAATCAACTTAAGCTTGTAAGTAATTAGACAAAAACGCTTAATGTCTCGATGCAATCGCAACTGCATAAACGCCATGAATTAAGTTTAATTGATGTTGTGGAGTAGGTGATGACCTGGGATAGGTTTTGGGTAGATTTATAATTTGAGTTTTAAAACACAATTCGTTTCGGACGCAAACTTTTGACTCGCCTCTTGTTTTGGGAGCAAAACAACCCATTGTGCAATCACTGAAGCATAAACTGAAGCAACGATACGGTTAATACGAGCTGAACTTGTTAGAATCGAAAAGCGGTGCTAATGCCATTTCGGTACACATCCTTCTTTACTGATACTGGGGGTTTTATTTTTTGTTCACTTTTCTTCTACAGACTATAACCGAGCGTACAACAACGAATATGCTATCATTTCAATTAACCTTTGGATATTTGGAGACGGTGACGACGGTGAGACACAATACACCACTACGCCCCCAAAGACATTGCGTTGGAACGCCTACAACCGCAACCTCTTAGTGTGTGCTGTTCGGCTTTGGATCGTCCTGTCTAGGTGACGCTTTCGACACTGTCGGCGCTTTCGTTACACTCCATTATCGACTGGAAGGTGACGAGGTGCGCCGTACCGGTATCGCTTGGCGTTCGACCAAGCTTCGGTCGTGTCATTGTCGTCGTCGTGACGCCACGCTCATCATCTTTCGTGTGCGTCCCGGTGCCGGCTGCCGGTACGTTCATGTACTCCGCACCACCACCACCACCGAATACCGGCAAATTCGAGGGATACATTACGTAGTGTGCCTCGTGCTGTACTCCTGCGCCCGCCCACGAGCCCGTGCTGCTACTACTACTGCTGCTGCTGCTACTGCTACTATGACTGCTGTGGTTACTGTGGCTGCTGGCGGTACTGGAACAGCTGCCATTGCTACAGCGGTTAAGAGCACCGACGAGTGTGCCGCTACCCAGCCGTACACCCCGCACCAGATGCAATTCTTCGCTGACGGGCCGCGGTGACGGTGGTACCATGTAGTTCTCGTTCTCGGGCGTACCCTTTGGCCAGGATTTGCTGTGCGATAGGCGACGCTCGTTACCGCCCTCCGTCGGCGTGTGTACCGCACCGGATGACATCCGTCCGCTGCTCTGCTCTGAATTATCGCTTCCCATACTGTTCATGCTGAGCGAGAGGCTTTGCGGTCGTACCACCGCGTAACCCCCATTTCCACCACCGGCCATAGAGAACTTAATCTCATCACACACATCAGTGCCGGTAGGCTCGTTCAGTCCACCGCCATTGCCAGCTCCACCCGCTGCACCGTTCACACCACGATTTTTGGAACCCGCTTTTGTACCGCCCATTGTGGAAGGTTTCGTGCGCGAAAAGAAGCTCCTCATCCGCTCGAACGGTGTCGGGCGCTTCAGTTTGTCCTTCAGCTCCTTCTGTATTTGCTCGTAATGCTCACGCATTCGCTGCAGCTGGTCTTGCTTTTCGCGGAAGCTTTTCTGTACATCGTTGCGGTTTTTCCACAGCGTCACCAGCTGCTCCACCTCCTGTATGGAGAATACGTTGTTCTTAAAGTCGGATATGATCTCCAGCAGCTCGTCATCGACCGTGCGTCCTTCGGAGCCGGATGTGTTACGGCGCCGCGGTAAACCGACCGTCGTTGTCCCGTACGTATCCTCGGTTTGATCCTCCTTGCGGAAGCTTAGCCGCACGTGTGATGTGGAGTCGGAACGTTCGGTTCGATCGACCACTTCCGGCACGTTGCAGTACGGGTGTACCGGAATGTTTGACGGCTGTATCATGTAATCGCCCATCGGTTCCGCTGTGGTTGGTAGGGGTGGTGGTGGAGGCGTCGGTGTGTGGTCGGAAGGTGTGAAGGGTGCATTGGAAGGTTGCAGCATATAATCACCACTGCCGCCACACTCCGCCGATGCGGTTGATCCGGCCTCACAGTTTTCCAACAGATCCGAACACTCGTTGCTGAAGATGTCGTACTTGGAACGTTCGGACGATTCCATCGACCGTAGTGACCCGTTGCACCGTCTGTCGGTGTCTCGGGCTACATCGAAATTGTGCTCATTTTCGCCACAAACATCTTTCTCGTCTGGACCGGGTGGTGTCAACTCGGCCACTGGCCGATCGTTCAAGTAGTGTATGTTCGCGACACTAGCTTCGGCACTGTCTACCTGATCGGAACCGTTCGCACAACTCATGTCGATGTAACCCTCCGCCTGTTTGAGTGCATGTACATGGGACAAAATCTTCTCCGCATCCGTCTTGTTCTGTGTGCGTACTGTCGGACCGGACGAACCACCACCAGCAGCAAACTGTTTCGGTTGTATCATTACCTGATCCGAACTGGCTCCACTAACTCCTTTGAAGTAGTGGTACATCGTGGTAAGTTCGTTCATTTGCTGCAATAAAAACGTTAACGCTCATTAATACGTCTTCAAAAATCTCATCCAATCTGTCTTACCGAGAAGTTCTTCAATGCGCTCGAGATTTTATAGTGTCCAGCTACCTCCGCAATGTCTGACGGTGTCCTTCCACTGATATTGCGCATCTCGCAAGCAATCTCTCCTCCAGGTGACTCGATGAGCTGCATGCAGAGTCGCTCCAAACCCCATCTGGCGCCAAAGTGCAACAGTGTCGGATACTCTTCGGGATCTGTGGGAAAGCGACCGAAGAAAGAAGCGCAAACCGTGAGAAATTCTGCACTATCCCTGCGCTGTGGGAAACACCTACAGATGTCGCGATGACAGCCCATTCCAACCTCACCGCCTCCGCTGCCGTAGTTGAGCAGGTTGTAGTTCGGCGGAACGTTTCGCAGGAAAGCCTTCAACAGCAGCAGATCAAGCTTGTCCCGATCGTTCGTCGACAGGCCGACCGACTGGCAGATTAACTCCATCGGTGCATCCTTCGACGACAGGATCTGTTCCAGCTCGCGCATCTGGCTCTCACACTTGAGCGGCCGACTGCCGAGATCGACGTTATTCTTCTCCAGCCGTATCTTAATCATCATCGATATCTCCATACAAACCTCTGCACAGTGTGTGTTCAAGTGCACAAAAGGGAGAACGAAACAAAGAGAAGAAAACACGTTAGCTTCCCATTCATCCATCAATTCATCCATATGGCACTTCCGTTCAGATTTCACATTCAGGTGGAATGGTTCACGTTCCTTGAAGGTGAAAACGGATAAGTTTACACGGATCCACCTACCTGGCACGCTAAACTGTATGGTGTAGGGATTGCGCCGCTTGATGTTCGTTATCTCGATCGTTTGGTCCGCCTTTTCCACCTTGATCTTTATCCAGTCCTCCTTCGTGAGCGGTTCGTGCAGGATCAGCAGGATCTTGCTCTGGCCCACCTTTACCTTGCGCGGGAACAGCACGAAAGACTCGTGGGAACGGTGCCCGTTACCTGCGTTTCCGACCGCACCGGCCATACTGCCAGCTGGGCCGGTAGGTGAGGTGGGCGTCTTCGGTTCCGTACCGGATGGCGTGCGCTGCAGCACCGTCTGTTGCCGTAGCGCCTTGCCCAGAATGTCGGTTGCAATGCCGAGCAGCTCGCTCACGAATGCCGTATCCTTTTCGCGCACCGGACAGGTCCGCCACCGACTGTACCCCGGCAGGGCGGTCTTTGCGAACTCGTTCACCGCACATTCGGACACGTCTAGCAGCATTCCGAGGACACGGTTGGGCGTGAGCAGTGTATTAAGCTTCGTGTGAAGCAGGGACGGCGAAAGACCCATCAGAGCCGGACAAACGACCACGATCTGTAGTTTCGTTGATTCACACTGCTGTATCACGTGGGTTGATTGCTGTACCACATCCTCGTCTAGCTTGATGTGCAAGAATCTGTCAGATAAGAACAAAGTACATAACATTCCGTTTGTTTTTCGTTGGAATCAAAAGATCGAAAGATGTCTAAGCTGTCTGGAACATCTAAACCACATTCGTAGAAGCCGCAATATGTACTTACTTGAAGGGTAGCCTTCCCCGCTGTTTGGTGATCTTGTCGAAGCACACCTTCAGATGATTCACCCACAGCATGCCATGTTCGCTATGGCGCGCCGTCACGAACAGCACGTCCATTGCAGCCGCCAGCAGCGTTCCTGAATGCCAAACAAAACCGCCCAACAGAACAGATTCAATATTACACACCGAATGTTACGATACAGTTCACCAGCAATGAGGAACGAAAACACAAGATGCCTCTCCAAGGCACTGCAAATAAATACGCCTAAGCAGAGTCGCTTGAGCAAAACCGGGAGCCCTGTCACTGCACGGCGCGTTCAGCCGACCAAATGCAGCTCCGGAAAGCAGCTCGCTCGATCGGGCGGATGAAGCTGATCGCTGTAAAAAGCACACGATCGTCTTCTTCGTCACCATCATCATCATCATCATCAACGCCATCCTTGCCAGCGGGGACCGTTTCCGCGGCGGGCAAGCAGTTCGGCGCAGAGTGAGACGTATTGTTTAATGTGTTTGTTTTCCGGTCGTTTGTGTGTACGGTGCACGCATAAACCACACAGCACCGCCGTCACCGGCGGACTGTTGTGGTGGTAGCACGAGCGCGTCCGTTCCGCTGTTGCTTCGCTAGCCCGGTAGAAGGAACGTGATCAAAATAAAGAAAGAAAGAAAGAAAGGAAAAAATGGCCAATCGGGAGCGGAGGGGCCCGTTCGTGCCGCGGTCCGAGCGTGGAGGCAAATTTGAATGCATGACGTGTTGTAGTGATGTTCTCGCATCAACCGCGCTTCGATCGCGAGATGGGAAGGAAAGGCGACTCCTTCTTTTGGGCAGCATTTGAATCAAATGCGCTTTTTTGTTGCGGGTGAGTGTCACGGGATGACTCCCGGGTGGAAGAATGAGCCGTCCGGGAAGATGGGAAGTGGGTAATTAGGAAGGTAATATGGGGGGGGAGGTGCAGGGTAACATTAGAACGGGTCATAGAACGCTTCCTGGAGTGCATGGCAACGATGGACGAATGATAGTGACACGCGATACCTCTCCCAGTCTTGCTTCCGCTTTCGCCCTTCGCCCACAACTCCGTAGATGGTTTATGTGCACAGTTTTATTATGGCCACAAGTGTGTGTGTTTGTGTGTATATATACACGCGGAAATAGACATCAAAAAACCTCTCCATAAGCGT
>AXCM01009832.1:0-10054 GCA_000473375.1 Anopheles culicifacies
GAAGCGATGCCAAGGTATTTTGTCGGATGGAGATTGCCAAACAGCACTTTGACAGTTCTTCCATACGATTTGACATTTAAGGTTTAGCAAACATTTTCATAGACTGTCGGGTAAGCCGCCAAATGTCAAAACGCAAATAGAAAAACTACATAGTAGTGGAAGGTATCATAGATCCGATTGATAGAAAAATTGAAACCGCGTACCATCGTAGCAAATTTCGATGCTCAACAAACAAACTCCAACTTAAATTAAATTAAACTACAGCTCTCCTCTGCATTCTTCCTTTTAACCAAACACATCGGTAAGGTTCTGCTACCCAAAATGTACACATTTCAGCGTAAGTGACAAACGAACAGCTGACCCGGATCGATACACACACCCGCTTCCGGTGCTGAAAAGCACGTGGAAAGAGGGAGGATTAAACGCAACCGAGCAGAAGAGATAAGCGAAAGTGTGTCTGAAGAAACGAGTCTGTAGCATAAAAGCACAAACACACGGAGCGATAAAAGGCAACAAAAACCGTGGAAGAAGCAAAAAAAAAACCCCCCAGAAGTTCAACAGCTGACATTATTGCAAATCCTCTCCCAAAAAAAAATAAAAGAACATCCCCCACGTGGCAGGCATGGCCATAAAAAATCAAACCACACCAAGCGCAAAACAAAACGCGGACGAGTACACGCAAACGAAATAAAGGAATACAACAATGCATGGTCGTATCTTTTTATGGATTTATCTTTCTACGAGGTAGCAAACTGTGTGAAGGATGCCACAAAGCATAAAACATAGCACATATTCATATGAAACACTTTCAATTTTGATCTGACGTTGATTGGGGATGGTTGAACTAAACGTTTGTCAAACTATTACGTTTGCTGTCATTTCTCTACTCAGACATCTGGAGGCAAGTCTTGCTCTATCGTGTGTCCTTCGGCAGTCAAGTCTGAGGTTAAAAAATATTAGAAACTACCTAGGAGCTCTCCCTATTCTTGGTTTAATGATGTCTATATTCTTGTTATCACATAACCGCATAGTAGTTATTCCGGCGCGTATAGCAGAACGTTCTACTCCGGGTTTTAGTAGCTTCTATCTTGTAAAGACTGGCACTCTTAATCATCCAACCATCGAGCAGACCTTAACCAAGGTACGCAAACCTCACAATAATATTATTTTACGATCTTGCTTACAGCTTTTTAACAAGACTCTAAATAAACCGAGAAAAAAAGAGACCTGCATCTTATAGTTTATAGTCCCCCAACAATCAGGGGGGTAACAATCAGCTTTCGGTTTCAGAATATCAGCACACACCGAAAAGTAGGGGGAAAAGAAGTCAGAACCGATAACTTCCTCCGTACTTAAATTTGCTCCACTTCATTAGCATGCAATTGCAACGAGATCTCGCGGTACAACGCCGGGCCAATTAATTACGTAATGTGTTGTGTTTCCGAGCAGCCACAGACCGCTTCTCGTCCAGATCATTCATTTCGTATTCTGCTTTCTGCCCTTCCTTCTGGCTTTCTATCAAATTAAACACAGGGGAGAAGAAAAAAAAACCGGACCCACACTGCTTGTTTTACACTTTTCTTTTCCATCGAACGATGTTGTTTAGGACCTGCGACGGGACCTGAATGATTGCATCCAGGTTCGGCGAAAAACAGCTGATGGGATATAAACCACTGTCCGCCAACAAATAAGATACGGGGGGGTTGCGGAAAGATGCGGAGTAGTTCATTTCCATCGGCCTGGCGTGGCGTACGGAACATAATTCCCTCCCCCCCCGTATGGGTGTCCCGGCAGTAAAAGCGAGTGGTGGCGATTCATTTTTAATTCGCCTCTTACGTCCATTTCCCATCCATGTCTTGCTGTTTGCAGGGTTTTCTGATGGTTCGTGGGTTTTTTTTTCGCTTTCGTAATTTTATTACAGCATTCCTTGCAATGTTTGATTCACGAGGGAAGGCTATGGATGGATGTGGCGTATACCCAGCAGAACGACGAGACCTGCAGGAAAAGGGTAATTTCGTACAGAAAAGGAGCATATCCCAATTCACTCACACACACACACACAGTTGCGTGTAGCGCTTCATAGACAACCGCTCTTGCACAATGATTCAGGCAACACGGGCCGCTCACTCACACCTTTAGCATCGTTTTCATCGCATGGATAAAAGGGTTTTACACAACCCTTAATCAATTCTGCTCCTTTTCCCTTCGCTGCATGGAATAATATACAAATTTTCATCGAACGTAAGCGGGAGTGTGAATACCAGCAACCAGCACGCTATTTCCTGAGTAACTTCGTACGTGGGGCCCAAAGCAATGGAACGAACACAGTGTGTCTCAAAGGGCGATTGATTGTAAAACCGACTGGCAATGGAAGTTAGGATAAAACAAACGAAACCAGCTTGCAAAGGGAGGAAACATTAAACATCCTTTACCGTGCTGCGTTAGTGTGAATGCGATGGCACTCGGCCTGCATATAATGCTGGCCTGTTTACACATTCGCCACGAATGTGAAGGCTCATCGATCGGTGTGAAGTTTTATTTATCTTTTACCACACACCAACTCTACTTGCTCGCACATACTCACACAACTAATGCTAATGTTTGGCTGTGTGTGTGAGTTGGTATACGCCTATGTATAGTTGTGTAGGTGCGATGAAACAGTAGTGTGTGAGTGTGTATTGTCACATGAAATTTTCACATCACCTCACTTATTTTGCCACTCTGCGTGCGCATAAGCCTGTGTGAGTGTGCATGGTAATAATAGAAAGAGACGGAGCCAGTTTCCAAACCCTACGGCCATTTGCTTCCCAAACGCGCGGATACGTTCTTTCTTTTCCCTTTAGCCACCGCGCGTCTATATCACCCCAAAAACCGGAATCGAAATCCGGTTGTCACGAAACGCTCCCCCAGGGGCACATTCATTCGAGCAGCAAAGGTGAACTTGTAATTCGAGCACGAGAGTGCCGGGATGTGTGAGCGAGACCGATGAAACACCTATATAAAACGGTTCTGCCTGAAGTGTGCTTGCTTTTGCAGGGAAATATCAATGTTGCTAGAGCTGTTTGGGTGCGAAAGAAAGAGAAGCGCATAGCACTATACGCCCGTGCAAGCGTGAGAGAGAACGTGACGAACGACCGACGGGTGAGAAGATTGAGTTGCTTGCCAACACGCGCTCGCTACCCGCAGTACATAGGGGGATAGAGCAAATGCGTACAGCGTTTACATACAGCTCGCTATTTTCGTGGCCCTTTTCATTCTCACCACACACCACGAACGAACGAACGAATGGTGTTGTGAGCTGAATATGGCGAGTTGATGTTAAAATTATACCCACCAGCGAAACCGTACGGAACACCGGATCCGCACAGCAGCAAGCCACGCATTCGGTGCTTCGGACTCTCGTAAGCCGTGCTGGTTGAAAAGAGAGAGAGAGAGCGAGTTGTCGAGCAATTGGGCATTAAAACGATGTCAGCCAGGTTGTTGCTCGAAGGGAAAGGGTGAGCGCCGGTTGGCAAAAACAGTAAATCCATTTCGATATTTAACATTCCACCAACGCCTTTCCTTTTCCCGACAGAACACGATTCTTCGCAAAATCGAAACGTAGGGAAGTGGCAGTAGAACAGAATGCACGAAAGGGACAGATAGCGATGGGTAGAAAATAAAAAACAGAATCGAACATCCGCCGGGTAGAAGCAGCACACCGTTATACACTAATCGTAAGATGAACAAAAGCCTGTCATACACCGTCCTCCTCCTGTGCACTTAGGGGGGGGGATTGTGTTGTTTAGGGATTTTTTTCTCTTACTGAATATTGTTACTACTTCTACCGTGATACTAATGGAAAAGGGGATGGAATCTTTTCCATTTTTTTGTTCTGTTCTACCGCTGTTTTTCTCACCCGACAGCAGCAAGCGCTCGGAAATGTCGAATGGGAATGAAATTAGATTGCATCAACGGGATACCCGGCGAACAGAACAGGAAACGGGTGTTCAGACGCCGGCATTATTTAAGCAGAATTCTCATTTTTTTTTTCTTACGAACGGAGCGAACACGAACGAAATCGTGAGATATTGGATCGGGAAAGTGGGTTAATATTTAACGGTGATAAATGCACCTTCAGAAGGTATGTTACTCCGTGAACAATGGCTTGACAGGAAATTGAGACGATATTCATGTAGGTGGCTTCGTTCAATGACGTTTAGATTTATCTGTTTTCCTCCGCTGTAAGAATATATCAACGCAATATAGAACATATCTTACGCACGATAGATAAACAGGGTTGAGGGTTCTAAGCAGATTCTGACAACATTCATTTTTTTAATGTGCATTCCGTTTTATATTACTGTCCTTTGAAGGACATTTCCATCAAGGATTCGAGTTTATAGATTTTTTTAAATTAGATTTTATGTTTTTGATTGTCAGTTTTCAGATATATCTAAAAGCTGTCACATTTTATTAATACAAATGTTACTTTTGCTCAAATTTTGTAAAATTATTTCAATTTAAAACGCTTTTTCTTCTGAAATATTAAATATTATAAATTTTAAGTACATACACTGTTGAAACAAACAGTAAATTATAACATTCGAATCCTAGGCTTAAACGTTAAACGAAATTCGATTCAAAATTCATTTTTTGCGTAACTCTGAACATGACAGTAGTATTTAGCGAAGAACAATGTCAATATGACAAGTAAGATTACCGTTTATTCACGCACATGGATGGCATTTAATTTAGTTAGACATACAAATCTTGTGTACATAAAGCTTTATACCTCAATATAGTGTTCTCAATGACAAACCCTGTCCAGTAGGAAGCTCAAGTTAACTGTTAAGTTGCGAAATACTGTTCACGCATTTTAGGCAAAAGATGAAACTGAAGGACACAACGAGGAGTTAAAAAAAATTTGAACGACCTACTTTCGTTTTCAAATTTAATCCTTCGTCATTTATTAGGAGCTCTACATGTTGTGCATGCTGGGCATTCATACCACAGGGAAGTACCGGCTTCCTCCCGTTTAAAGGACACATGCGAAATCTCGCATGCGTGTCGAACAAAAACAAAAGGATAACCAAATAATAACAATAATAAAGAAGGAAAGACTCGTGAGAGACCTGAACGACTCTAGTCCGTCGTAGCGGAAGCGTGCAGTCGATTCATTCGCAGCACGCAGCACACATACACATAGCCACAACCACGTGTGCGGAGAGTCCAGTCTCCGTACCGTGGACGACACGACCTTGAGGCGGGACATAATGCATTATTCTAAAACCGAAAGTGCGTACGGCAAATCCAGTAGAAAACGAACGAACCGGCAGTACGGTGGAATGGGGCATATGATGGAGGGGTATAGGTACACATACACCACACACTAACCGAACACCAAAACACAGCTGTTGAACGGTGTGCGCGCCCGTCGTCGTCGTCGTCATGAAATCCCGCCAATGAAAAATGTAGGTCTTCCTCTTTCACTGCAAGCCTGGAAACGATTGGGATTGGCAAGTGAAAAGGGAATGGATGGAGGATGGAGGAAGAAAAGAGCTGGTCGAGTAGACAACCCGCAGACGAGATAACCGGGACAACGCAGAACCCGGTTGCGGAGGATGATGATGGCGAGTAGGAGATAAAGGCCTCCGATTCCTCTGCCCAAACCACCGTCGAGAACATCCTCCAATTTCTTCTTCCCTAATCCAACGCGACCCACAAGGGCTGGGCGTTGTGTTCTATTTCGTCGATGGCTAAACAAAACAGTCCCTCGACGATAACGACGAGCGAAAGCGCCGAAACCGGGAGGACGATGATGGTGGTTGATGGGGTTGGGGAGCTTTTGTTTACCCGTTGCCACTTGTCAGTGTCCTCACTGGTCGCATACCCAGCACATCATGCCAATGATAGGCCGTGGAGAGCATGGTGATTTTGTTGGTTGCATGGATCTGCAATCGTACCGTATACACGACACACGACCCGTACCATTCAAAACATAGGCCGACGAAGAAGCAGCAGCTACTCTCTCTCACACGCTAAAACCAAAACCAGACCACAATTGGCGAACGACAATTTTGATGTGTGTCTTTTTTGTTGGTTTTTACTTCGATGTCATTTAGATATATTTTAAACCAGAAAAGAAAACAAGGCATTACGTTATCACTCGGTAACTTATACTTTGTTCAAGCTGATGTAAAATCGATACGCAAAGTCAGGAGAAAGTCACTTGGACGAAGATTATTAGAGTAATGATGTGTAACTAATACCGACTTAAAAGGCAGATCAGTGTTCCATAAAGAACTCATTTGGGCAGTAACTTCTGGAACATTAATGGTGCAGCTCAGTGGACACATCAAGACTGGTAGCAAATCCCAATTCCCAACACTTAGGACCTTCCAAATCGGATATCCCCAGAGTTTCTAGTGTGAGAAACATTTCAAAGACCTACCAAACGTGGCTTGGACGCTAGCTCTCTTCACCAAGAGTCTCAGACAAGACTAAGAAGTTTTCGTCAATTTTGGAGATAGAATTCTATATCTCAGAAACGTACTTGAGTATAGGTTGTATAACTATCATGTGTAGTCGCCAAGACTGATGTTTTCTTAGGTATTTCAAATTATCTGCAACTCCAGGTTCTTCGTTAACTTGTAGGAATCTTTTGCATAGCAAAGCCGCAAACCTTTGATGTCTGTGAACACGAAAATTATTCCCGAATCCCAAGACTCTTGCACGATATAGGGAAGGAATCATGTGATCTCATTTCCCTTGAGTGTGTCTTGGACATTAGCATTAATTCACTATCACTCTTACAACCATGGTAAGCTCTCAAAGACTTCATTACATCGTTAAGATATACATATCTTAATTATGTGGTCATATGCTTATTCCAAACGTATGAAGATATATTAGGGCAAGAGCTGTTACTCCATCATATTAGCCACATGAGGAAGGGCTATTAGCAAGAAGGCTGTTGATCTGTCACATTATATTGTGTTAATGATGCTGATTGCCGTCATTTAAGTTCTTACAATACTTACTTTCAGAAGCATGTTTGACCTCTACCACAGGACTTCTGATTGTCATTGAATATGAACGTAGATTTCGTATTTCGCACGAAGACTTACCTATAGGAAGAGATAGAGATATAGAAAATCATTAGTTACGATTTAAGGGATAAATGTTAAATAGCTTTAATGGGAATCAACGCAAGTTAAAGTAGAGTACAAGTCTCTTAATAGTGATTCGCTACCATCTACACGTAAACAAACATTACAACTGATTTATAGCGGGTACCAGCATTCCGGCGGTCTAGTTGCGTCGGTGCCGTATAGTAAAGTTGCAAAAGTCTACACGCGCGCACACATTACCCAACATACATAAAATAAGCACCATGAATGGATCCCGCAAGGCAAAGGCGAACATGAATGAATGAATGAATGAAAATGCATCCGGAACCAGACAAGTCCAAGCAATTCGGGGCAGGATAGGACACACGGGAGCAGGGGCTGGTGGTTTGTTTTGTATCGGTACAGCGGCAAACACGCAGCTTCAGTTCGCGTGGCCATCGTCAGAGCTCATCCCATCCCATTCGAACTGCACTCCTTTTTGCACTTCTTCGCCTCTTCTGCATCTTCCGTGTGTGGTTTCGCCCGTAAGCCCAAATGTAGTGCAAACTGCGTTACTAACGTACGATACCGTTGTGTACACCCGGCATTCGTATGTGATCTTGCTCAGCGTATCCACAAAACCTACACATGCATGCTGCAAAAAGAAGCCAAACTAGTAGAAATGCACCGGCTGGTTATAGAAGGCCGGTGTGCGCCCGTCGAAAGGACCGTAACTGCCGACTGCAACCAGGTGCATTCCAGTAATTCTATCGACACATAAGCACACCGGAGCGATTTGTGCAACGTGCAACCGAGAATCGATCGTTCCAAGAGAGTGTCGTGAGCCGGGATTGTTAGAATTTGGAAATTCTGTATACGTCTGCAGTTTAGTCCTGTTTATTTTGCCGACTAATCAGCTGTTCAGGTTTATCAGGAAAACGAAATTTGTTCTGCGTTGTATGCAATGGCACGACATCTACAACCCAGCAGCTCTCAACTACTCACATAAACTCTTTAGAGCAAAAACTCTACTCAGACATTTATTGTAGATATGCGAGGTAAATTAAAATCGTCCAGGCCATGGTCATCTTCCGCTCACAGCGTGTATTTGAACACCCCTCCCTTCAATCAACCAAGAAGTAACAACAACCGATCATCTGACACCTGTCAACTGCAGCGTGACGCATTGCTTGAACATTATTTACGTGTTTTTTTTTTGTTTTGTTATTCGTATGGCACATCACATCCGTCACCTGGCCCGCTGGCACGCCCCGACAGCCGATGTTCTTCTTGTATATTTAAATACACTTGCGGTAGACGCAATGAGAACCACATGTTGACCGGCATTCGTTTGCTGGTACAAATTCACCACCACTATCGATAAATGCTGGTCTTGGGTAAAGAGCTCACACAAGGCACTGTGTGCAAGTGCTCCTCTTCCGACGTGCCTGTTCGATGGTTTGAAACGACGAGAGTTTGGGTGGTGTATGGACGAAAAACGAAAAGAGCAAAACAAAACCATTCAGGCAAAGGGGTTGAGCCTTTTCCCTTGCCCTTTTGCTGCCAGTTACTCAAGCTGTCACTTTTTCCCGCGTAAAAACCCAATCGTCTTTTTTACTGATGTGTACCGATACGAGTGTTATCCGTTATATTTTTATAGCAAAATTTTATTTTTTTAATTAAAAGATAATTTGCAATTATAATTTATTATAATCTGTTTTAAAAATAAAAACTGACACAACAAAAAAATTGAAATTGATAAAAACATGAAGCTCGTTTAATACACAACGTTAGAAAGTTTAAACAAGCTTCAATATTTAACGACAAATACATTTGCGTAAAATGCATAGGTGGTTTAAAAATATGTTGTGTGTTTTGAGAATGATCGTTAAAAAGCATCGAAAAACGTAACACTTAAAATAAATCGAACGATAGAGGAACAAGAGAATACATAAAACAGAGCAAGATTAATGAGATTTTTCTCCCAATGCTCTGTGTTCGGCTTAGCGTGCAATGCTACTGATATTTGTTTAATCGGCCCTAAAACTCAGACATGCGGCTGAGCAGAACCTAAAACGGGAGACGGCACGGGCATCGAACGGTGGTGGAAATGAAATAGAAACAAAGTGACAGTTCCTTCCAAATGCCGGCAATGCGCACACGAATAATACAAAATTGCAAACACTCTCGTGTTCCGTTTGCCAAATGGCAGAGGAAGTCGAACGGTTGTGTGGGGGATATACAACGACCACGGCAAGAGATAGGGAACCCCGTTTGTTTCCTCCCCATCGTGTTCAGTCGCTACAGATAGAGAGGATGATAAAAAAGAACCGCACCGCACCCCGAATGCGATACACAACGCCGCAGCGAAACGATGACTGATGAGGCCGCCGCCGGGTTTGCTCTCCCGATGACGATGATGATTGGATGAGTCAAATATAAAATCTAACCGATTGCCGGCGAGCAAAAATGACTCCCCACACACTCTGCCCACCAGGCGCGGGGGACTCTGAATTGGGGATTGAAAAATTAAAGACAGATCGACCACGTGTGTGTGCACGGGTGAGTGTGTCTGACTTGGTGCGAAGGTGGGTGGAGAGGAAAGTTCGTTAGTGCGAATGACGACGAACGAACGAAGCGAAAATAATAAAAAAGCACGGCAACCGTAGCACAAATCATTCCCACCCAACCAACCGACCAACCGTCCTTTAGCCACCCGGCAAGCAAAAGATAAGGGAGTGGGTATGTAAGTGAGTGAGAGAGAGAGAGAGCTGTGCATCCGTAAGAGGTGCGAGATAATGAAACCGGGGAACTTTGACAGACGAGCGCGGCACCATTGAACGTTCGCGTTCGTATCCGTCGGTTCAATTTGAGCTCCACGCCAAACAGCATGCACCTTCCACTCGCTATAAAATTAAGGCACATCGGGGAACCAACGGGGACGTGAGGATTTTGGCTTTCAG
>AXCM01009835.1:0-10072 GCA_000473375.1 Anopheles culicifacies
GGAACGGTCCGAATGGGATTTGAACCCCGCTCCATGGTGTGAAGTCCCGGCGCCGAACAACTATCTCACCGGGCCGCCTCAAAAGCATTAAATCATAGAAAGAAAATACTCAACAATACCGATGCTTATTGAAGATAAAATTAAAATTTGAAATAAATTCATGAAAATGTAACAATTGCTAATTTTGAAAGCAGAATGTAGGAAAATCCATCCCTATAAGTTTATGGCTTGAAACATATAAATATTGATGGAGGCGCCTAGTACTTTTTTAAAAATAATCAAGACTAGCGCTGTAGCCGTTACCGCGACTCCTGACAGAAAGAAAATAATGTTATAAAAGTTTCAAAGCTATCTTCTTCTGGGAATAAAGCAAAACCGATTGAAATGTGTTAATCAAGTTCCATGATATTGTCATGGATTTTGTTAACAAATTACATTGTTGTGGTTGTTGATCATTGCAGCAATTGAAAAGTTTTGAGCAGAACCAAATAAATATCTCCGTCCTTCAGTTTGATACAGACCAGCTTCACATCATATCTCGATATTTGTCGAAAGCAGGCTTAAAGTTTAAGGTTGGTATCTTGGGGTATGATGGAGACGCCCAGTACTTCTTTCAAATACGCAATGGCGTTTTGTAGATGTCCAGCATAACGTGTGAAGTGAAGTGTGTAGACCGAAAAATATCATGTATCATATCAAATGTTATTTAAACCCTGCACAGACGTAAAACACACATCAATGAGTGAAAGTAGGATTAAATTAACCCATGGATGACAGTGTACGGGAAAATATTGTCACATCTGAGGATAACTTGAGCTAGTTTTCTTTTTCTCTATTCATTTTATCATATAAGTGCAGCCGACTTATATCATTAATTTTAAATCAAAATCTTGCATTTAATCGAAAGAAAAAACAGATACCAATTTTAAAACCTTTTTTAATGTTTTTTAAATGTTAAGTTGTTGCCTTATCAGTCAATTTCATAACCATCAATATCAATCGTAAAAACGACAAAATAACAAAGATTGTCGACGTTATTCAAACTCCCCGTGTTCAATTTATAAACGAACATGAAGCCAATCAAATGTAACTGTAGTTCATCTTAATAGTGTTCTATGTACTATTTTATTGTACTTCTACGAAATGGCCAACCAAATGATACTTTTATCACTTTGCTGTGACTTTTCTGCACCGCAATGTAGAACCGTTCTGAAGTTTACCGGTATGATTGCGAGTGATGTGATCATGCTTTCAGTTTTGATTATTTTCCTGTTTTAGCATTACAGTTTTTTTTCACACTGCCGCTTTTGTGTGCAGCAGTATTACCGGGGTTTCTTGTTGTGTACATGTTCTGGATGGGGAGGTGCTTGTTTCACGTCCACCGTTTATGCTCAACAAACCAATTGGTGTGCGGTCTGGGAGTCTGAAAGAATGCCACCACATCGCCCCATCGCAGGGTACTGGGAAGAGTGAGAAAATATTGCAGAAATAATTTCCTTATTAGAAAACTTTATCACACGGCGGTTCCGGGGCGTAGAAAATCATTCCAGCACCATTCATCCATCCATCCATCCATCTGCCCGGGGTGCCTCGGGCGGGTGCTTTGGGTTGATGGGCAAATGTTCGCTTCCTTTTTTTGTGTGTGTATGTGTGTGCCAACGATCCTTCGGAATGTTTACCCTTCGGTAGGGAAAACGAGAAGGACGAGCGAGATGTGCAACCTCACGCTTAATGTGCGCCGGTGTTTTCCCACTGCCCTGCGTGCCTGTGCGCTTCACGCTGCGGGACTTCTTCGAACACGATTCCATCAACACGAAGGATGGCGCCACCTCTCATCATTGGCATTTCTTGGGGCGATTTACCGCCACCGGTACGCTTGCCTTCGGGTGAGGTTTTGCGCTTCTACGCACGTTCCGTCGTGTGCTACTTGAAAGCCACTTCGATAAATTATGTTTTAATGATTTTTCCACGCCAAATTAAGCTGCTAATGTTATTGTAGCTCACCCTCCCGGATTCACGGGATTGCTTCACTCTGATCTCGTTTCTCGTTCTTCGTGGTTGTTGGAACTTTTACTCCACACGGCAATTACGGGCGCGAACATCGGAACGGCAACGAAGCAACTTGAAACTGAAAAGTGAGAGAAATTGTATTGTTTCACGGTCGCGGTTTCGGTGTTGTGTACCTTTTTTGTTGCTGTTTCAGTGCGTAAAAATCGGCAAAGAGCTCAAGGTTGGTACGCAACGGTACCGTATTTGAACTGCCCTGTCCGTGTTTTGTACCGTGTGTTCGTTCGGACGCGGTTACGTTCGCGTTTGTGTTGTTTGGCAAAATGTTTAATGACTTCTCGCCGGTCGGATGAAGTACAGCGAGCGAAACGAGCCGTTTTATGCTATCGACGGTGGCCGTCCTCCGCCGTCAGAGCAATTTGTTCATCATTTGTCCATTTACGAGGTTCAATTTGCAGTTCATTTTCAAGACAAACTGCAACCGTTAGCGCAGGTTAATTGTTTAATGGCGGGCGGGCAATGTGCGCGTGCAGACCGAAGGCAGACAGACAGGTAGGATGATGCCAGCGAACATGTGTTTCCAAGAATCGGTGAATAGTTTTTCATTATTGTGGGCGTGTGTCTGTGATGTGTTGTATACCAATTTTGGTTTGAGTGAGCCATTTAGGTGAATGGAATTGTTTCAGTATAACTAGAACGTTGAAGGTTGGCTTCTATCGTGGGGCTTTTAATATTTCGTACAATTTTTCCAGTTAGAATAGTGCAGTAGAATAATTGCAAGTGCATTAGTATAAACGTCAGAATTTACATAGAAATATATTTGTTCAGATAATAATATATCATCAGAAAATGCGATCAGAAGAAATGTTTAGAAGCAGGATTTTTTTTTGTATGCGCTCATGAAGCCCTCTAATATTGATTGAAATTATTTTGAAGTTCCAATATTGGGATCTATGATACCTTCTACTAGTTTTTCTATATGCGTTTTGACGTTTGGCGGCTTATCCGCTGGTAGCTTTCCATACAAACTGGTGAGCAAAATCAGCCTATGAATTTCTTATTAAAATGTTTTCCTAATACAACAAATCAGAACCAAACAAATATGTCAACATGGTGCAAACCGGTTTCAAATAATCGATCGATATTTGCTTGATTTTTTGACAGATACCGTCTTAAGATTCAAGCTTACTAACTTTCCGTATCATAGATCTAATTCACGAACCGTCTGAATCTTACTGCCACCAACACTGGGCGTCATTAACGAAGAAGGATGGAACATCTGTTTAACCAGCACATCCTGCATTAATGCGAACTAACTACGGACCAGGAAAGGTTTGCTTAAATGATTCCATAACGTTAGGAGCCAAAGTTTTGAATTTAATTCTGTGTAAGCAAAACAATCAAAGCCTCATTTACAACAAGATATTTGGTATATGGTCGAAAGACAAGCATCTTTCGGTGACTGTAACATATTAGTGCACGACTTGAGAAAATCTAAACCAGAATTTGGAAACTTCTTCGAGCAATGAGTCATAATGATCTAAAGATATATAGAAATGAGTGATTAAAAACCAAAATAACTCAACTTATGTATTTGTAATTTATTCGAGAAACATTAAATCTAATTCCACATTGATCCTGAACTAGCAAATTCAAAAAGACAAATGAATAACAGCTTGCTTTAGCACATAGTATTTTTTCAAAAATAAGTTTGAATGTTTGTAGTATCAAACGTATGGTTCGGTACAACACTAAGGTAACCAATGAAGAACGGGCTCACAATGGATGAGGAAGGATACGTTTTTATGAAGGAAGATTATAACAATATGTTCTACGCCGACTGAGCTTGATAGGCTAGGATTGCTAGTACCCTTGGTGATATACTTGCTATTGTATCTGATCGGTAGTTCCTATTCAGTATGGGTGGGCTCACATTATTCTTGATCGCTCCTTGCAATCTTTGGTGTTTCTGAATGCAGTATTGTACCTGATTCTGTTCGTGCTGATCATCCTCGTTCTGTTTAAGGTGAATTCTGATGATAACGCGTACGATTAAAAAAATACCTACACCGGAACATCTTCTTCACATGCAGACCAAAGCGTGACGCTTTGACCATCTGCCATCGTATTGAGCGGATCACTAGCTCATACTTCTTCTCTGTTATGAACTAAACACACCTATATGCAAGAGAAAGGTATGTGCCAATGAACGTATTGACGATGCAGCTTGTAGATTAATATGGCCCAGGATTTTTCCATGCTACAAATAATCGAGGAAAAGATGATTTCTCGATGACCCTATTTTTGAATGACCAAAACTGCGTGTGAGGCGAGCAAAGGACGCAATCATACTCGAGGAAAGACCTGACCAATCTCCAATTTAAAGATTTAATACATCTTTATTTTCTTTGGTGGCTCTACGACTTCGAGAGGTCTTGGTCTGCCATTTCCAGCTTCCGGGACATGAATCTATCTATAGTCTATCAACAGTCAGTCCTGGGTAAGGGGGAAAACCAATACTAACTTTGAGTTACAAAAAAAACCCCAATTAACATTTAACGGGAAACAAGTTTATTCGTGTACTAGCTAATAACATCATTGAACCAGTGTCTATCGACGAGAGTCTGTTTTTTAAAGTGAGTATGTACCGGTTATCGATACCCACTTCGTTAGAATTGATATAAATTGAGTGAAATATGTACACAAGAAGACACTGCAGTAGATAGCAAATCACCCGACATTCAACTCAACATGCCCTCTTGATCGGTGGTACATGTTGAGTCCTTGCGCCAAAACTCCTGTCTACACAACCTTTGACATAGGTGTTGTTGTGTTTTTTTCTCCGTGTCTTCACTCTCGTACAGTTATTCCACACTGGCTCCCCATTCCCAGAACTCCAGTTCCGTTCATCGTCCTGTTCCATCTTCATCAGCGTTTTATCAACTGTCTGTTGAATTAATTGCATTTGTGCGGTAAAATTAGGCACCATTAGGGCCATCGCTGCTACGCACGCCAAAGCTCCCCGGAGAAACGAACAACAACGCTATCGCAAGGAGAAGCAAAGAGTAAGCAAAATAAAAATCAAACGCTAACCTTTCCGGCAGGCTCGTGTTTGTGGTACATGCGGAACGCTAAATCCTCCCGGTTAGAAAACACCAAACCCGCACTCCGTACTTTTTCGGCGGCACAAATAGTCGGACGCATGTTTACGTCAGAGATCATTATTCTTACTTATCTTCGTGTATGGGTTGTGCCATACTCTTGAGCTGGTGGTAACGGAGCTCCGACTCACTCGCAAAGTGCTGCAGATTGTATTTCTGTATGGCTCACTGGTAAAAGGCTTCCGCATCGATTGGGTTGGCGTGGTTAAGCCGGGGCCATGCGTCAGGCGCGGTAGAACATTGAGATGCTTCGGGTTTTCTTTGGCCCCAAAGATTTCTGCACTCCTCTATGGCCGGTGGATTGTTGTTTTCTTCCCGTCTTCGGTCTGTGCAGCGGTACGGTGTGTGGTATATCCCGACTGCTTACAAAATACCGCAAGGTAAGGCAGATATCGGGGGGGGAGAAGGGGGATGTTGGAGGAGGGGGTGGACAAACGGGGCATGAAATCAACTTGTTCTTACGCAGTGCGAAGCGGCATAATAAATGAATCCCCCTGGTTCATGTGAAGCCAGCTCGGATAACGGTATCAGGAGAGCACTTAAAATCTGCTTTAAGTAATAATTTTTCCACTCACTTTGCCAAACTCGCCGGCCGACCCGGATCTGGAGCATGTTTAAGTTTTGAAGGGTGAGGATGCCTCATGCCTGTGAGGAGCACAGCTTAGGGAGTACATTCGCTGCAGATGTTGTACGATGGCTGGTAGAAGGAGCAGCAGCTCACGGTAAACTTATGTGGCTGTGTGTTGGCAAAGATGGAAGATCTTAAGGGCTGTACCGTGCTGTTTTGCCACAGATCATGACAGGTGAGTACTAGCCGTAACACTGCACGACAGTCAAAATAAGCTCCGACGAGGTAAAAACAAAACACCTACCGTACGGGTCAAAATTCGGATCCCGGAACCGAGATTAGTTTCAATATGAGTCGTATCGTTTGCGGCAAACAATTTGCGTCGAGTAATTGATAAATTGATACTGGGCAGAAGAGCAGAGCAGAGCGCATATCTTACGAGCTAGCCAGATAATATACTGATCTCCTATCAAACTCTCCGGCAAAATCCTAACCATACCTGGTTTTCTTACGCATTGGTTAGGTTTTCGGGGGTAGAATTATAGCATGGACGATTAGGTACCGGTACCGCATAGAGTGCAGTGTACTGTGCTAGAAAAGCAATGAATATGGCTCAATTTAAAGTTGTTATTTCGAGGTGAGAGAAGAAAAGCGGAGAACCAATCTTTGTACAGCTTTCGGAAGAACAACATTCCCTTGGTTGGGAAAGTCATGCTGACCGGATGCGTATGTTTTCATCGGTGGCGTCCGTGTACGTTACTAAATCTACGTTAAACCAAACCAAAGAAAAGGATGCCCACCTTCGCAACGGATGCTGACGAATTTGTTTGCCGGCGTTACCGATTGGATGTTGTTAGGCCGGTGGATCACTATCTGCGGTTGGGCAGGCGTTGGAAATGGATTACGAAACGTTTGCTACCTGTACCGGGGGCTTTGATCTTTTCCGATTTTCTCGCTCCGTTGGTAGCACCAGGGCAGCTACCGGGTGCGGTTGTGGTTGCAAGATCCTTTCAAGCGAACGTTAACACAATTTCGGTACCGGTCTGCCTTATGGTGTGCGCGTTTCGAGACAAAAACCATTCGCCGTCGGGATGGATTTGATTCGATGCCTTCAATTCTTCAATATCTTTTCTTGAGTGGGATTTTTTTTCCTCAAAATTATCGTACATTAGAGCACAAGTGGAATTGTGATCCCGATCGTTCCGGGGCACCGTTGGTCTGCCCATGGTCGGTGGTGGTGGTGGTGGTAGTGTGGTGGATAATCTAATCAAAATGTACATTATAGACGAAGCGAAACGCTCGAGCGCAATGAGGCAACTGACGTGGAAAATTAGTTTATGAGCCAAGTTTTATACGACTCATCTTTTGCTGGTCCACCAATGGTGCTGGTTGAGTTTGTTTCAGTTTCTGGCTTTTCATGTTTTCTTCCACCGGTTTGATGGAAGTGTTTGCGTCAGGGATGTAATACGTTCCTGTACTACACCGTTCCAGTGCACCAGTGTCCAGGTTGTGCATGCAATGCAAAACTAGATTGTGTGTTGGTTCTCGGTCATGTGTCAACGGTATAATTAGGAATGTGATTAAATAAATCATTTCTTTATGAGAATGATATCCCATGGGATCATATGTGATGATATGTAATTATAGGTTAATTTAGTCATGTTGTGACGTGCCGGTATATGTTTAGTAAGGCAATATTTATTTATCATTTCATTAAAGTGTTCTACGAAATAGCCGTCGAAGCACTTCGTACCAATGTGCCGAACGTTGTATTCACCGTCAGCCCTCAAACACGACACCTGTAACGACCAACACATTCAGTTCCTAAGCGACATCCCTCTCATCGCCTGCAATAGTCTTCTGTTCAACTCCGGTTCATTCCGGAATCCAAGGAAACGATAAAACCGACCGTCTTGCCAATGAAGGTCGGCTCCGACCTTCGGAACCACAAGACTTACTTTCCCGCCGAGAGTTAATCCGTTTCATCAATACATTAGACGCGTAACACTGGATCACCACTGGGCACAACCTAGACTTCTTCATAAAACTCCGTTCCATCAAACACACTATTGCACCTTGGGATGAACCCGATTCCAGCCACAACTAACGAGTCCTTTCCCGCCTCCGCATTGAACACACCGCCTGACACACTCATATCTCCTCGAAAGATCCTGTCCTCTGCTCTACACATTCTGTGGCGCCGACATCACAGTTCGCCACATCCTTACCTGTCACCTTTATACCGACTATGTCAACATTCTTTCACCCGAAAAACAGCGCCAGAACCGTCTAATACGATTTTTACACATCAGCAAATTTTACAGAGAAATTTAATTTTGCACCGCAATAGTTTTTCATTAGATTAATTTGCAATAGTTTTTAATGATCATTTATTCATACTCACAATAGCCACATAAATTACTTACCGGAAAGAGTAGAATGAAGTACAAAGTGAGATCCAAAGTCTCTATAAATAAATAAATAAATAATAAAGTTCTAATCGAAAATCAATCAAAAAACGTTAAAATAAAACTAGATTGTTTCTATTCTGTGTTTCATCTTGTTGCATTAAAATTAGCTAATACTTTTCGTTAGATTATTAATAAATTATAGATTATTCTTCATCTTTTTCTATATTTCTTTTAACATAATTGTTATTTAGAATAATGTAGTTTTTTGAATGAAAGTAAATATTAAAAAATATCAAGTTGTTTAGTTATTCAAGCATGTAAATTGTTTCAAGCATGTAAATTGTTTCAATTTACTTATTAAATGAAAGTTACTTTTGATATATTTTATGTAATCAGCACAAGGTTTAACTGTGCTGTATGAACTTTAATTTAACAATGGATTGTAAAATTATTTTGTTTTTTTTTATATTGATGTAAAAAAGCACCGAAAGTCTGAGTTTACCGAATATCTAATCTTTATTAACATCGCAAATTTAGACCCGAATAAACTCCCCGTCTTAACGCGCACGCCGCTTTTATACCCTTTCCCTGAGCTTCTCTCGGCGCTCACCATGCCGCGCTCCGATCAGCGCTCCCTCTCACATTTTTTTGTTCTTTACTTTCTCTCATACTTCACATTAATTTATTAATTATTCTCCACAATCACTGGGGTCGTTAATGGTTTAATTTAGAAAGTTTACACTAAACTTATTTCTAAGTATGAAATACAGAAACATGAATCTGTAATGTTCATTTGTTCACTACTTGAACTATTTTCGCTTTATTGGTTTGGCAGCAAAATAAGAAATTGTACAATTATCGCATAAATTAATTGTTTAACGTTTTTATCTTATGATTAGCAGCAACGAAATTTAAAAAAAAAACCTAACTAGAAACTCAATCAAAACTAACGCCATTCAACCATTCTAAATTTTATTGCTGCTCGTATACGATTGCCAACAATTTGGAAATTGAGCCGTTAAAAGGTTTTGCTGCGAAATAAATTGTTGACAAATGGCAAGATAAATCAGTAAAGAAACGGATTTGTCTGTTAATTGCTTGATTTAGTTATTTAGTAGCAAAATCTCAAATCTATAAAAATCTGCTCATTGAATGCAACGCATCCGTAATTTCGGCAAAAGCCCTTGCACTTCATTCGAAATAATGAAATTAAGTGTATATCTTAAGACAGTATGCGCCAAACAATCCAGCAAATATCGAAAAGTGAATTGAAACTGGAGTGCATCATACCGAAAGATTTGTTTGGATGTGCCTTAAACTTTAGATCTACTGTTACGGTAAAAGCAATAATTTCATTTAAAACGAGCCAAATAAAATTCGTCAACAAAAATTAATTCAATGTTTGGAATTTGGAATAATAAAACATGATTCATATAGACTGAAATTCGTCTAAATTGCTGAAAAAAATATTTTATGTAAGTATTTGTTGAATTAATTATTACGAAAATATTCTTGCTACAGAATTTCGTGCAAATATTTTTAAATAACATTTTTATTAAATTACTTTACGTTGCAACCAGAATGCTCATCCTTTCATCCTCCTTCAATTGGGAACGAGCAGAACAAGATGCCAAACGATTAATGTGATGACCATCAGCTGGTAGAGTTCGAAAAATTGTTTCCACCACCCATCTCCATAACCGCAACCACAATGTCATCCGGAAGCCCGTATACCTCGTACCGGAAAGTCCGATCTAACGCCCAGGATCTAATCGGGACGGGCTGTGATCGGGTCGACATTACCATTACGAGAAATTTTGGGCAGTGTTTACACAACCACAACATCTGGTGACGTTCAGACGGTCATTGGAGCAGGTTGGGGGGGAAGAAAATCGAACAAACCTTCCCGGCTGGCCATGGCAGGC
>AXCM01009839.1:0-10828 GCA_000473375.1 Anopheles culicifacies
CCGAACGGAACATCCGTCCAGTACAAACAAATTCGGCTGCAAACTCGGCGTGTCGCGTGAAATAACGACTCAGCATATGCGAGGCACGCGCTCGAGTCCCCGATGCGTATGCCGTACGTTTGGTGGAAAACAGCATCCACACCACCTGTACGGTTTGACAAAAAATGTATACCTTGTGCCGCAAGCCCGGCCCTCTCACTGGTACACAGTGTGTGTGTGCTTGAGTTATTTATGAAGCGCCCTAGTAGATGTACGGTGAAAGATATTGCTGACGCCAACAAGGTTCGGTAATGCAGATCGAGGCACAGATTTCTGCTGCACCAGCTGCGTAAACAGTGCGTTGTTTTGCTTCTTTTTTTGTGATGCTTTTTCTGAGTACCCAAAGTGCAAGAAGCTTTCCACGTTTATCTGTGTTCGTATGGGAGAAATATTACTCGTTAACATTTCCGTACACACCAGGCGCGCTGGCAGAGCTATGCAGGGTTTGCTCTGCAGCAAACTAGAAAATGGAAATACAAACGAAATCATGTGGAAAAGAGTGGCAAGGGGTGCGGAGAGGGCGAGGCACCGCGCAATCAAATCCAATCAAATTCGCATTCAGAGCGGTAGGAATAATTTTGAATATTATTTATTCGAGGCCCTCCCCACAATTTTGACGGGGGCATATCGTCGGGATGCTGGCATCATCCGGATGCCCGATCTTCGAGGCCGCAGCAACCGAGGCACCGCTATCGTTGATCGATTGGTTGATTGGTTCCGCAAGGAACATGAGAGCAACGAATGAGACAGCCACACGAAGTAACGAGAGCGGAGGATGGGTGTGTTGGGAAAATTGTAAATTTCACCCGTTTTTCGAATTGGCAGCGCGGCGGCAGTGGTGCGGTGGGATTGAGCTCCGAATGTACTCAAATATTGGTACGTCTATCCGTCACGATCTTCAGTGTGTTGTACCGCTTGCTGCTACCGGTAGTAACCCGTCCCAGAGGTTCGTGCATAAAATTCATCCTTATTTGATTGGATCGACACTGGTGCGGTGACCTCTGTTGTCGAATTTATCGACATCTTTTCCGTCCTGGGACAGGGGAGAGAAATGCGTTGGATGGTTTCATTGGAAGCATCGGACACAGGCGGCGAGAACACACATACAAACGGAGAGAGGGGGGGAGGGAGCAGCAGCTCCGATTTTCGTTTGACGGAACCTCAAAAATATCTCCACACTGCACAATTTGCCGAATGCACCATTTCGGGTGCACGATGCAGAATATGTACATTCATCTTTCATGTTTCGATCGGTACGTTCCACTCCACTAATATGCGCTCCTTTGCCAGGGGTGTCCTTATGAATGCTGAATAAATGCAGCTGAAGCAAATATTCACACATGTATCCGTGTGTTGGTGCTGATACTTCAAGGGAGAATTGTACGCGCGTACCACACCAATCGGATGTGGAAATCGAAGCGAAGTGATTGTGAAATTATTATCATCATTCACACAAATCGCATAGCAGCAGTTCCAGCAAAAGATGCTGCTCGCCATCGTATCCGAACATGAGCTGGACACATACACACACACACACCTTCATCCACAACACAGTCGGACGGGATGAGGAGACGCCTATATCAGCTTTCAATTCCACTTCGATTTGCACCGGTGTTTATCCTCCATTTGCATTCCCATTTGGGTTTGACCGTCGTATTCTCTTCTCCGCATCAATGCGAAGCGTACTTCCGGCTGTACCCGACGTGCAGCGTGCATGGTTATAAATAAAATATTTGGAAAATTAAATGCAATTTTCTCCGACTGTCCGCTTGGGAAATGGAGTACGGTTTGGTTGGGCAAACCGGACATCGGCAAGCGTACCAATCCATCCATCGTCCCTTTGCTTTGTCCCTGGCCAGGTGTAGTGAGCTGAATGCAGAACACTATACCATCACCACCAGGATGCAGATGTTGCCCGGTATGGCAAGCATATAGAAAGCAATCTTTCCACCGGTGCCCCATTCACCAACCACAGCGACGTGCGACGGAATGCCGAGGACCGCTGCTGTTTAGTTTGCTGACTTTCTGCCCACGGGCACAGTGAAAATGTGACCGGTCAAACCCCACGCCCCCGTTGCCTGCGATGCGATTCAGCAAAAGGTGCAATTAGACACTCGGTTTTCCACCACTGGCCACCTTCCGTGGCCAGGTTCTTCCAGCTCGTTTTGTCGTTCTCAGGTTGGTCCGATAAAAATAACAGTCATTATCAGCTTTTATGTGAAATGCTCCATCGTGTGGATGTTTGCACCCATCGCCCAGCGCCGTGTGGTGAATGTGGCGAATTGTAGAGGTATTTAATTGCACCACCGCACGTCACGACAGCCGCACAAATGATCGTCGTTGTATTATGCACATGGTTCGACACAGGGGGGGCGTTTGGGAGGCGTATTCTTCCAGAGCCATTGAGCATGGTTGTTAGATTAAATCAATACAATGCTGTTATATGCGGAGGTTTGGTCACGTTAGACAAGTTTAAAGAGTGGAGTAATAGTTTTTAATGTACAATTTACTTAACTTATAGTAATGTTTATTTGTTAGCTTATAATCTTCATCAATTGTTTATTAAAACATCACGAAATTTGTGCATTTAGATTAATAATAATATTTTTTTTCTCATTACAGTACTACGAAATGTCCTACGGATTGAACGTAGAAATGCACAAACAGGTAAGGGCTTCAACAAATATTTTATGCTTAAACAGTATTCACTCACGTACAATCTCTCTGGTGATAAAATTTCGAAGACTTCATTATAGAGACTCTCTCCTAAGATTTACCTTACCATTAACATACGTCGAGTTTATCATAAAAATTCAACTCGTAGCACCTTGGTAAGCTTTAACTCTTACCAGGGAGCAAGGTATAGTAAGTTCCCCAAGCTAAAGAACCTACCCAGTACCTTCGCCCGATGAATAGACGATGAGGTGAGCTTGACTTGAAAGTTATTAAATTAAAATAACAGTAATAACAGCTTCCGAGCGTGTCGAAAGCGACGCCATGCAAGGGCGGGTCCAGGGCGTCAAGGGAGTCTCATAAAACCGTACAACCAACGCGCACTCCTCTTCACAATTTTGCTTGCAAAACACTGGCCCAACATGTGTCTAATGCAAATTGGCTTTCGTCCTGTCGGTGCTGCCTTCCGCTGTCTTTGTTTTAACCATTTTGCCTTTGGCAGGAGGATTTCGCTATGTGACGTTCGTCCACATCCGTTCGCTGTAGTATGGCTGCAAACAATTCGCTCTGGCCCGGCTTATGGGTTGGCGCCTACTTTCTAGCGCGTGGATATATAATTGGTGGAGCGGGAGATGGATGGATGGAATGGCGAAACAGGGTAAAGGAGGTTTTAATGAGAGCACGTGGAGGAGGAGCGTCACCGCAGCCACATTATCACACCGAGGGCAATCATTGATGACATTTATGATCTCTGGGGTGTATTAAAAGAGAGCGAAAAAGGGAATAAAAATCTCTTTGCCGCTTAACTTCGTTTACTGTTCCATTGGAGTATTGTTTGGTGGAGCTTTAGAAGCGCTTTAGCAGTATACCGATGCATTGCCCTTAAGAATGAGTTTGTTTCTTTTTTTGCTGTATAAAATCAATTATCTAAAACTCAATATAATTTTCTTTTAATATGATACATCTTGTCTCTACTCCACACAAAGTATCCTGGGGGGAAATTTTGGGATTTATTACTTTCCCCAATTTTTGTCCGTTCATCTTCAGCTCTCTTTCTCTCCGTTTATCAACAAATTGTTTCAAAAGCATCTCAAATCGAATCGAGGCATAAATTTGAAAAACAAATACCCCACCGATCAAAGATCTTCCAAACGTCGGCGGTTCGCCTAATGCGGTGCGTGGACGAGTCGTTCAACGGCTCGTCCCATTCCTCAGGGAAAGAAAGATGATTCCCGTTGACAGTGGTGTGTGGTTGACGGCACAGTACAATCTTGTGTGAGAGTGTGCTCTGAAGGAAAAACCCTCCCCCGAAAAATAAATCCCCCAAGCACAACCATGCATGATGTCGTACGGTCGTTCCGTTGCGACCCGCTACAAACTCGATTATAATTCTCTTAGCATTCTCGTTTTCACCGTAACACGCACCATCGCTGTCCGTTTGTGTTGTCCCTTTGTCTTCCTTGTACGTGTAGTTGAGGACGGAAGGAGAAAGCATTTACTTCTGTGAAGCACCACCGAAACTGAAGCTCGCATTGGCTCGAAGTTTCGGTATATTCGTTTCGTGATTGTGAAACTCCCCAAGCGAACTGGGAAAATTCATTCCTCCACCGTTCCGCACCGCTCACCTTTCCGTTCGTTCGTCAACGATTTAGCACGGAAGCGGAAGTGCTTGATTTCATTGCCTTACTTTCTTCTTCGAAAGATCCGTTTGCTCCTTCCCAATCATTCCCCAACTCCCTTGCACGAGAGTCGTCGGCATGGTTGGGAAAGATGTTTATGTTGCTATTCTCCAACCCCGACTTCGCTGCACTCCACCTCCACTGGTGGCGTCGAAGTGCACAAAGTAGAAAATGTTTGCTGAAGCGAGAGACGTACCGTGCCTTGTGCAGCGAGAGAAAGTGCGAAAACCATTGGCCCAACTTCAGGAAGACATCCTCCGTATCCTCGAGGCCATTCTTCAAGCAAAAGCATCCATCCCTGCTACCGTTGGTGGCGTGTGAAGCGTGCTCGAGCGAAGTTGTAAACTGGAATAATAATCAACTCAAGGAAGTCGTCAACCGCTCAACGAACCGTTGCCCGACCCGTACCACATCACCGCCGGTGCTGGCATTCATTCCGAGCCCCACATTCGAAAGGCAGAAACCAGCAGAGCCAGCAGCATACCGTGATACACGACGGAGCAAGGCGAATCCCTTGGGCGTGTGTGAAGTGTGCGGCACGTTGCAAATGGAATGAATATTGTGTGACGAAAAACGGAACGGCCAATGGTGGTGGGGCGCGGTGTTGGCAACCGAACGGACGGGCGAACATTATACGGCAAATATTCCGACGCCGCCAGTTCGGACAAAGTTTTATGCCTTTCGCAGGCGACGAGCCGCAAAAATGTGTGCGAGAGCGCCAGCAGTGGAAAGAGTGTTTCACTTGCAAATTTCTTTCATGCTTTTCTATTTTTCGTTCCGCTTTTCCAACTCACCCTCGCCCGCATCCCCACCCCCAAAAGGATGTTAAGGATGTGCGGTTTGGTGAAGGAAACCGGATTTACAGGGTCCCGTCTCCCACTCGCACTGGCACACGCCTTGCACACCATCAAAAACCGGTCGTACACACAAAGTTATGAAAGCCGCGTGGCGTTTGGTTGGTAATGGCGGCGGTGCCAGTTTGTTGTAGACAGCAATAATAATCATATTATACACGGAATCAGATTAGACGGTTCGGGGTGGCTGCCAGAGGGGGAAAGAGAGAGAGAGAGAAAGAGACAGTAGGTGCATCAAGCAGAATAGCTCCCAACACAACCACCCCTTGGGAAAATAGTGGGGAGAGGGAGCTGTCTCCGGTGGGGGAGGAGTTGCGACACGCGGACGGAAGGAATCATTGCCGAAACAAGACTAAATGGTAATTCGATTAGTTTGTTCATTTACTAGTTAGCCCGTGTCAAATGTGTTCGTTGCGGTGGAACAGTTTCCAACGGCAGAACCACCATCTCCACCCACTGTCGGACGCCATATTCGTGTCCTTGTGCAAATGTCGTTTACTGCCGGATGGAGTTTCGAGCACTGTAGTTTCCGTCGTTTTGCAATCAATTCACCCCATCCGTACGGTGTTTTGGAAATGTGGCAACGCTGTCAAGGGGGGGTTGGAACCGATGCTGAAATGGAGCAGATTTTGCAGGGTTCAATTAGCACTGTCCGGAATGATTAAAATGTAACTTTTCCCTGCTTAAAATCATGCTCCAAAATACCCGTTTGTCTAGGGATAGTTTATGTTCACTCGCAAAAAGGTAGTTGTTATAAAGTGATTCACTACCCGCAAATGATTATCGAATGAGGCACATTCGATAAAGATTTACGAAAAATTCAATTTAAACACGATGAATCAATTAAACTCAATGACGAATCGTTTTGCCAATGATAGGAAACAATACAAAATGAAAATGAGGGTGTGCTGTCTCATCGTTAGCAAAGCACAAATAAAAAAAGGGAAAAAATGTTCACGTACCATCTCGAGCTAATGGAAATAGCGAGGAAAACAAAAGAAAAAAAAAGTTCAAAAACTGTGGGCGAAAGGAGAAAAACTTATATTATGCAAAGGCAAAAATTATTTCCCACATCTATCTAACCCATTAAGTATTCGCGGTCCCAACCAAAGCAGTAAAGCCTTTTACTGGCACAGAATTAAAGCAAAAAAAAGGGAGGAAATAAATTGATAAAAAAACACCAAACACATACACCGACACACAAAACGTCTCCGTTGACGCGCACATCTCGTTTTTCCACTTCGTGCTCAGGCCAGCTTCCTGCAGCTGGCAGCATAATTAAAAGGTATAATCACTAGGAAATTATTCAAATAAATCTGATTACCAAAACCTCCACCCCCCCTTGGGACACGCCGGCGCGCCGGATCTGGGAGCGATGGGTGAAAACTTTTCCGCTCGATGGAAACCATCACCACCACCACCATGAGTCTTGGTGGCTTCCAATTTTCCCTTGTTTGCTCACGAACAAAGCAAAAAACACACACACCAAGTCGCAAGAAAACTCGGAAAAGAAACTGCTATTCCACTCACATTCTCATTTGCCAGTGGTGTCATTTTTCCAGCGCCGAGACTTTGCTTCCATCCATCCCCCCGCCCAATGGGGTGGCATTTTCGCAGATGAAAGAAGTCACAAGTCGCGTGAAAATGATAAAAGCGAGCGGTGGAAAAGTTATGGACCTCCGGGGCACCTTGTTCGCGCGCGCCATTCCTTCCGTGGGGGGTTTTTTTTTTTTTGAGAAGGAAAAGTTAGTGGGAATAAAAAACCCGAGCAACGAGAGCTTGCAGGGCGCGAGAGAGAGAGTAAGCGAGGATGACAATATTATAATAGAATACCAGCCGTTGCGCACCACCTCACAACATCAAATGCTTGACTCCCACTCTGCCCCAGCGTCGGCGGGATGAGGGATGATTTTCCAGCAACAAAAACAACAACAACAACAACAGCGACAAAAAATGGAAAGAAAACTGAAACGAAAGCCTTAAAGCCCTTCCGTTTTACCACCACCTCCGCACACACTAAACCCCCTGGTCGCCTACTTCCGGGTGCAATCCTTCGCAGCAATCCGATCCTTTTACCAGTGTTAAAAGTGGAAAGTGCTCTCGAGGGATGAAGAATTTGCTTCACAAGAAACGATGTGAATCGTTTCGTGGTTGGCTCGAAGGGTTGGGTTGGGGTGGGCGACAAAACACGCAGAGCTGCGAAATTGTTGAATAAATGACACAAGAAGGCTGCTCATAGGTTGGTCTGGTGGTGTGTGTGTCTGTACAGGAAAGATTGCCAAAGAGACAACCCCAAACGACAGGAAACCCGACGAACGTGCCCGTGTTGATGGTGATGTGCGCGCGGGAAGTGAGGGGAACCCCGGGACAGAAGCGGATGCAGGGCAGTTGTTTGTGGAAAACCATCACAAAAGGAAAATTTTTCATCTTACCTCCCACCCACGGCCGGGACACACCGAGGGTTAGTGAAATGATGCCAAAGCGTACGGTTTCCATGCTTCACACGGCCCCGACAAGCAAGTGGGATGCTTTTGAATCTTTCCCCGAAGCATCCTGCCTCGCCCAAACATCTTCCCTTCTGCGAGAGAGTGTTTTCCGGAGCTTTCTTACACCAATTACCCGCGCCGGTTCGGGTGTTCTTGTCGCCGCAGCCCGCAACCAGTCTTGGCAATGGTTTCGGGCGCTGTCACATTCATCATATCGCGTGGTGTGTCTTTTACGGATTTTTGCCTCCCATGTCGTCGGGGGATAAGATGCTGCGAAGGGGAAAATAAACTCTTGAAACGATGCTCAGTTCCGTTTCGTTCATCGCGCGGGGTTGACGGTAACGCGTGGAAGATAGAGGAGTGCAACGCTCTCCCTGCAACAAACCCTTGTGTCGTTGTTATGCCGTTGTACAACACGTCGGCACAGCAATACAACAAAAATCGACCGAAAAGTGTATCCACCGAACCGGTTGCGGATAAGAAAGTAGCACACTTACAACACACACACACCCGTCCGTGTGTGTGCACACAAACACGCGTACATGTGTTCGGTGCATTTATGGTTTGAAATTCCCCTTCCGTTTTTTTTTTCTCCGGGGATGGATGATCTCTTTCTTTTGGGGCACTGTTGAGCAGCAGCAGAATGTGAGAAAATTTAACAAACATCAGAAGAAATGCTTCGGGAAAAGTGTATGTGGATGGTGTTTTCATTTTCTCCCGTCACAGATTAGGATTTCAAAGAAAAGTTTTTCCCAACACATATCCCCCGGTTCCGACAAGGGATGATAAAGTGAACCGTCCGTTGCGATGTTTTGCTTGGGTTGCGAATAGGTACGGTTTTGATTTAGCGGCCAGTTCTCGCGGTTTACAGTTTAGTCAGAGTCAAATCAATTCTCGGGACTGCTCCGGGCTTTCGGCAACGTAATTGATGATCGATTTTTGAGTTGGAATAACATGTTGTGGCTGTTTAGCGTCAACCGCGATACAAATGCATGTATCACAAAAATAAATTACAGTAGAACATCGATTAGCCTAACGATTATTCAATTTTCACGGATAATCGGTCCTACAGCTTTGTATATGGATTATTGAAAGTGGAAGATCTAATGTAAATGCTTTATAATTTTAATGCTCTTAAGGGTTGTGCAGGCATTGTTTTTAAAATAAATATTCAATCACTTTGAATATCATTATTAAATTATGATTTATTTGTGTTGTTTTAACACCCAGGAGCAAATGAAACATGTTGCATCCTTATACAACCTTTTCTTATCAATCATCAAACTCTTTTTGATTGTGGGGATAATCCGCTTATCGCTTGGGGTCCGGTAATAATCGACCCAATCGACCTTGACTATTTAATTGTTAATTTTATTTCACATCCAACGTGTCATCTGTTAGTGATGCGATGGTTGCATCGCTCGTGACAAAATGTTGTCACTTGTTACATAAATTAATCTTCATCAATGCGTTGCGCTTGTCTTTTCGGATGCATCTCAAGGTTCGTGTCGGTTCCCCCGAACCGAAACGATTGTCCTTCTAGTCCGATTAAGGAGATGAATATCACGTTGGATAGGAGTGAAGTTTTTCGTTTTCGCAATTTTGCAACTTTAATCACGTTTGTTCCCAAAGAAAGCAAACGATTTGGTAAACAAATTTATCATCAAGGTTTTTTACGTTTGTAAGTGTAATTGTAAGCAGTGATCGGGAGGAGAGAAAGAACACATTTTACGCAACATCTACTCTTGTATTCGTTTTTCTCTCCCCCATGTAGCCATGTAGCTCTAAGGAAACGAACAAAAGATGCCTTTTGTGGGATTAGTTGTTGTGGCTTTGCTGCATTGTTTTTCCGAACGGAATTTTCCGCAACATGATACTACACACCATTTCCCTTCGCTCTACATTTTCATTTTCCACTTTGTCATGGTGGAAAAATTGATGAAAAACAAGCATAAAAGAAAGGAAAAAAGTTCATTACCTGCTGTCTAATATTAGCCAAGGCTAGGTGCAAAATTGGGCAGCAGGGCAATAAAAAATTTAAAAACCAAGAAACGAGCAAAAGAGAACGGTAAATAAAATTACCGAAACAAAACAAAGATATGGAAGAATCCCCAAAGGGGACCACCCAACCAACCAAACCCCCACGACGGTCCGTCAACTTTCACACAAATCTTGCTACCTGGTTTATTCCGTGGCAAGGTGAGATAATAAATCCCCGGGATGAATAAAAGAAAACAAACGAACCACCGAGCTGGCTGCTGTTACACTACCGTTTGGGGATCCTTTGTTTTTTCTGCTTTTGCCTCTCCCCCAATTTACCACCCTTCCCGTGGGATACCACTATGTCAGCGGAGCAATGTGGAATGTCGTTTTTTGTGCAGTCTTTGCCCTGTCGCCCAGTCGCACCCAGTGGTTGGTTCTTCAAGCTTTTTACCATCGGTCGCTCTGGTTCAGGTCAGACTCCTAACACAGTGCTGCCCGCGCGCGCTGAACGAGAACAAGTGAGAAGAAACGAAAAAAGATAGCACACCACCATGGAAAAACAACCGTGCGAAGCGGCCACACGGCGGCACATCACGGCAAGTGGCGAAAGGACAAACGAAACGAAGGAGAAGACAAAAAAAAAGACTCACCACGTTCATGATGTTCGCGTTCGCGGATATGGTTGGCCAGCAGCTTATCGTTACCAGCTACTGAGAGCAGAGTGGGGGGTTTTTGCTCTCTTGGCCCCGCCACTCGCCTGCCTCGCCTACACTTGCCCGCGTTTTATGTCCCTTTCGCGCGGTAAACCATCCAAACGTTATCCTTCATGTTTGCATGTGCATGAAGTAACTTAGCGCGCAGGAAATAAAACAAAGCAGAAAAAAATCAAGTGAAAGCAAGAGAGAGTGAGAAGGAGAGAAAGAGAAAACAAACTCGCCCCGTTAAAAAAAATGTACGGAAAAACGATTGAGGGAAAACTCACTCAACGAACCACGTTGTTTTCATTTCCACTTTCTCCCTACCGCTGTAAACGTCCACCAACATGTTCCACGGATTTCCACGGCTCGTTCCCTGTTCGTCTGTTTGTTGCTGTTTTCAGGCTTTCTTTTTTTTT
>AXCM01009849.1:0-10464 GCA_000473375.1 Anopheles culicifacies
GCCCTTTATTATACACTGGCTCTTATTCATGTTTTTCGTACAAACAACAAAACACACAAATGAACTACGAACAATTGAACATGTATACTATGGAGGTTCATATATCAATCGCTTTGCCCCGTAAACAATGCCACTTCAGTTGGGGAGTATTTACTATTGATGATGCACAACGGTCAAGGTTTCAACTGCGATAGCGTCTTTGAAATTTTTGCTTCACTAGATACATCATAAATTAAATTAGAAAAAAAAAAATTAAAAAAAAAAAAGTTTTTCCAACTTTAAAAGTTTTTCCAACTCACTAAAAACCCTTACCGTTCGCCTCAACTCAGCTGATTAAGCAATTTAACTTGCTCACCACCACGACAGCAACAAAAAAAACCCTTCGATCAAACTTGGCAAAGCAAACGATCAACTGGCTGCGGTTGACCAGCATTACACTCACATCACTGCCCTTTAAATCATTGAACCTTTGCAAGCGGTTGCTGCTGCTACTAGTGTAACTCTTGCACCGGGAAAACTGGTTCCATCCCTGCGGGCTACACAAGCCGGTTGCTGGACTAGAGTTTTCCATTTCACCCATGAAACTGCGTCACCAGTAGTTACGCACGCCCGATAATTGGTCCACCGGACTGATCATTTTCCCTTTTTCGCTTATACGGTGATATAAAGAATGAAGGGAATTTGGCCCCGACCCTAGCACAGTGTGTTTTGCTCACCAACATCCAAGGGCTCGTATGTCGTGTGGCGAAGGAGTACGGTTTTTCCAGTGATTCGTTTCCATCGCAAAGGTTCGTCGCTTTGACCGGCGTTGATGTCTTTTGACATAGTTTTGATTATATTCGACGATAAACGAGCAAATACACCAAGTTGTTAATAATTTTGGAAGGAATGGATATTTTTGAGTTAATTAATATGGAAACAATAGCTTTTGAAAAGCATTGTTTAATAAATAAAAAAATATCTTGAATAAGTTTAATACGAATTGAGCATATCTAATGCTGCAACAAAGTTGCTGTTAACTGCACCACTCTCTACTATTTTGTATGTCTAATGTAACCTTTTCATAAGTTCAAGCAACTCATTTATCTCTTCTACAGCTCCCTTATGTTCACAAGATCATCATTTATCCCGCGCAAAGCAAACAATATTTCTAATCGCATCCATCCATTAAATAAAAGTACTGTGCAGCCGACCGAATGTGGCACGGTGGCAAAATGTTGCACCGCGCAGCTAGAAAGGGAAATTCATCCCGCTGATCGATATATCCATCGTACGACCGAAACGGAAACGATGCCGCTGTGGGAAAGTGCTCCACCGGTGCTCCGGCTAGGAAAATGCCATCGGAACGCAACGAACCGGTTTTTCACTTTCCATTTCCATCCAGTTCCACGGTTCCGAATGGTTCGGGATTGTAGCTCGCAGCAAGATCAAGGCAACCCGTCGTACACTCCTTTTCGCGCCCGGTTTCGAAAGACACGCTAGAGAAGGGACACATGTGCGACACGTGAAAAAGGGATATGGTTATGTACCAAGCCCCACTAAACTGTATGTGAAGTGGAAGGAAGTTCGTTTAGGGTTTGGTTTGGGTTTGTTTCCTTTCCTTTAACAGCACTACCTCCCTTTCACGCAAGCTGCACGTTTACAACCCGATCCAGAAAACCTCCGAACGTGTGGTGATGTCACGAACAGGTTGCGGACTGTTGCGCTTTAGCAAAACAGCAAACCACTCGTCGTCACTGTCACCAGCGGCGGGAGAAAGGCTTTTACTGGCTACATTCGGTGAAAACTTCGCTCTTGATCTTGTGCGAAGAAAAACCTAATGCCAGCACGGTGACGGCGTTTGATTAACACCAACGCGTCCCCGTACGATCGGGCGGTATATAAACGCGCAAAGAAGATGCACACCGGTTGACTGGTGAAAAGACCTTCAAACCGTGCAGACGTTTTGCGGCGTTAATTCGTTCGGGTGAATCGTTTGGCGTGAAGTGTATAAGTGACACACAACTGAAAGACAACCCAATGTGTACGGTGTCCAGTGCTCGATCCCGATCCAGTGACAATCAGTGAACAGACAAGCACAAATGTACCACAAAAGGAACTTCTTTTGAATTATTGTGACCAAGAAAACAAACTATTACTTCAACTCGACCGTTACTCGTGCCTCAAAACAGCGTGCTATCGTGGGTGCAAAATGTTATCGCCTAAGGTGAGTTGCTGTCGGAACTTTAAATCAACATCGGAACATTGCTGCAAGCGCTCGCTTTCGCTAGGCAGTTTGGACGAACTTAATGTGCGATAAGTTTACAACATTTAATGCGACATTGCTCGAAAACAAATCTAACACGTTCGTGCTCTTGTCCACCTCGGGCAGGGCAGAACCGTTGTTGCAACCCTGCTACCCCCCCCCCGAGGTGCCGCCACGAATATGCCTTGCTGTGTTACTCCGTTCTTGTGCGTGTGTGTGTGTTTGTGCCTGTCCGCTTATGTCCACAGATGTCGATAGATTTTCCCCGCTTTTTTTCCAAATCGTCGACAGAAATGCACACGAGTGCTTTGCACCTCGTTTTATGCTAAATGTGATTTTAATCTTACATTCGTCAAATGCGGCCACCATTACGCGAGGTGGTAGCAGTCGTCGTCGTCGTCACTTGTCGACACCATCACGCGGTGGCTCAGAATCAGAAACACCCAGGGAACCCCACGGCTAGGGACTTGCGAATAATCGTTTTGACGGATATGAGAAGCAATAAACCACCGCTTTCATTTGCGTGTGTGTTTTCCTTGCGAACATGGCGACGATTAAGAACGGGCGGATGGTAAATGCAAAAAAAAGAAACAGAAACTGGTGTAGATAAATCGAACACTTAATGGCTATGCTGTGGGTGAGTGGGGAGTCACACGAAAGCTATAATTACCCTGCTACGCTTCGAGTAGCTGCAAGCCGACTGCATCGATTTCGATCGGCCCGTGTCCCAGAATGTTGCCACCATCCGTTTGCCAATCGCCAATGCTTAATCTGAGCCATCGGAGGATAGCAAGGAGTGTGCAAACACAATTAATTACACATCTCGCCACCTCCGCTGGAATGCTGTAAGGACACGTCCGATTTCACGCCGTTCCGAAATGCCGTTCAAAAAGCTTGCTGCTGATCTAATTAAAAACATTTCTGTCATTTGCTTTGTTTGCAGTTTTTAAGTAAATCGTTTGCAAATTAATTATCCTCACGGCTCTCAGTTTCGCAATTGATTTTCAGCACTCTTCACAAGCTCGTTCATCTTTCGTTCGAATAAAAGACACATTGAACGCAAACAAACAACTTGAATGATCGCCCCGAGAGCTTTTCACACAAGCACCTTCCATTACCCAACGCGGATCGGTTTCGGAGACCGGGCGGGTGATTGCAATTGCGTGTGCATTTAACACTCAATCGTACCCCTAATCATAGCGATTATTACGATTGACAGCCGATCCGGGGGGGTTCGATCGATCGATAAACAGAAGCATAATTCAATCCGTTTTGTGTTCGATTCGACTGCGTGGCCGTCGCTTTTGGAACGGATGCAAATGGATGGAGCACTCTCACTCTCACTCTCAGCACACACACTCTCACAGCATAAACAGATGCATAATGGGTTCTCGTGCTAGCAGGTCGTTGCATCGCGCCCCAACCATATGGTTTTCCGCGCACTGCCTATTAGTGTTGATTAGAAATACATAAAATTTAATAATCGCCCGTAATGGTGCGAAATTAAACGCTTCGCTGCAGTACGATTGATTGATTAGCAGGTGGCAAATAGGGTCGCTGCATTTTGTAATCAATTTTCCAATTGTACGCCTCGTTAGCTCGGAAAGGGTGATGCATTTTAGTGCGGATGCATTTCTGCTTTGTTTGAATAAATACATTTTTCGTCGTCCTGTTACGTAACCGTACACCTTCACCGATCCTGTCGTTCAAGTTCCACTTTCTTTCTCCTCGCAATCGTAAGACGCATGTACACGACAAGCCATCACTTCCGTGAAGCTTTTCAATCTCCCATCAGCGCGCCGTGATCGAGATTCCATCGATCACGCAGCAGTATCGATGCGCCAAGATCACGATTACACAATACGCAACACAATGCTAATGCTCAGCACCAAGACGGCACCTCTTTTTTCCGGGGGGTTCAATATACCGAACGGCTCACACAATACACAAAACACAGTCGGGAAATGTCCGGAACCAGATATTCAATAGCGTTTGGCGTGCACGCTTTTTGGCTTTGAAACGGGTTTCCCTCCGCCAATGGAACGGTACAGAAATGAAGAAGCTTTCAAATGTTAATGTACTGCAATAAAACTGTCAACTGGTTACATTTCGTTGCCCGTGTACTACATGACACTGAAGTGTTACTGGTTTGACAGGATGAGTAATAAAATTAATTTTACATTTTATTGTCACTGTCTGAGTGTGTATTACGCGATGCGTGAAATTAAATAACAAAACGCAAATCTTAAAACTTACAAAAACCAAAATGAAACATGATTGTGTGCATAAAACAAAAAACAAGAACACAAATCATGAACATTATTTTTCCGGAAGAAACTATTAAATTTTTCTTCCTTAACGCAGCCTTTCATCAACTTAATAGCTCCTCCTTGCTTATAAACATCCTCCTTAATTAGTTTACACGATCAAACACAAACATCTCGTTAATCATTTGCCTGCGAAACATTTCCTGCTGTGCTGCCTGTTCATCGTGTCTCAGCCGGAAAAGACCTACCACAAACCCGATGAACGCTTTTCGCTTTGCTGCCTCTTTCCACGTTCCTCGCTCGATCGTCCTTTCGAGCATGCAAGCAGCTTTTTTTTATTTCTGTTGACTTTTATGTGCCTTCCTACAGTGCGCCCACAATGTCGTAAAGGCTTCATTTAAATGCACCACCCAGCTAAATGGCGATCCGATCTGCAACATGTGTGCGCAACATGCACGAGCATGACAACTCACTTTCGCACGGTACAGCTCCGTGGTTCCGTTTCGTTTGCGATTTATTCCCTTCTGGCCACAACCGGGTTCAGCCGGCTTGCGGAAGTTTCACTTTCGGTAAGGTGGAATTATTCAACAATTGCATATGCACCCGGTGACGGTGGAGATAAAACACATCATCCGGTTTGCGTTTGGACAAACTCGTTTTTTTTCCGCCACTCCCGGGCGCCAGGGGTTTTGCGTATTCCGCTAACGGAATGGAAAGCGGTACCATAAACACGAAGCTCACATTCGCATCCGGTGGGTTAAACCGGGAATTATGTTTCCTTCGACCGGTTGGTTCGTAGAGTTTTCGGCACAGCACAACGGTACAAGATACACGTGCGATTGTTTGCAAATCGTTAAAGACGCCCGTGTGCCGTGAGGCAAGGTAAGATTCATTATCTTCTCACCGCTCACGAACCCATCCGGCACATGTCGGTTTGAGAAGGAAAAGCGGCGACCGCCGCAGTGACAAGTACGTGCCAAACAGCGTGCGCTAAACAGTAACGGAAGCGTTTCCCGTTTCATCTGCCAATTCGTGACAAATTTGCCTTTCGGGCATGTTGCTATTTTCGTAATATATTGCATAATTTAAGCAGATGTTGCATAATCCGGATGGCACCGCAATGTTTATTTCCGTTTATGTTTGACAGAATTGGGGAAAGTATGGGCATTAAATTAACATCAAATTAATGAAATTAAACTTTTTAATATGAAGGGTGCTTCCGACCTTTTAAAAGAGCATAACTGGAAATAAATTATTGATAATGAATTATAAAAGTTTTTTTAATTTATTTCTTTTATTTTAATCACTTTTGAAAAAAATACAATAATTAAATGAAACACTCCAAAACACAACACTGATACTACAATGTTATAACATTTTTTTTCTCACGTTGCTGAAGCAAGCCCATCAAACTGCACTCTGCACTGCAGTCACAAAAGTGACCCACCCCAAAAATCGAATTCCATCTTCGGCCTTCGAAAACTACGTCTGCGTGCAGCCATGGCACACGGGTTCCATTTTTAGCTCCAATCAATGACGGAGACGGGGAGCTAACTTCGGCCCCTAACGAATCTAAACAGTTGCACATTTCCTTCAGTGCAGCATGCAGTTCAAAATGGACATATATTTTATCAAACTGTCACCGCGGGCCGATCCAATTGTAGCGATCAGAAAAAAAAAGAAAAACAAGGGCGCCTTTTATCACGCGCAAACACCCCTGAAACCCCGTGAACCGCAAGCGCAACCACCGTTGGAGTGTGTCGGGAAAACTGCACGCGACCGAATTGAAGATTTATTAACAGCCTTTTACGACGCGCCCCGTTTCGCACCAGCCAAAGTCGGGTCAAATTAATAACCGCCCCTTAAGACCGGGGCAAACCGGCAACGAAAATCTAGGTGCGTTTTCGTTGGGCCGCTCAGTAAAAGCCGTTCGGGGAGCCGGGTGAGCGAGCAAGTAAATTTTGATTTTAATTGGCTGGGAAACGGTTCGATGGCTAATAAATCATCAATGAAATTTCTTCCCAAAGTTAGACGGTATGTCGTGGTGAAGGGGATCGGGATCGGGGAGGTGGACGATAAACGTTTCTAATCGGACAAATCGGTCGTTTATGCTTGCACCGATCGTCGCATTTGAATCATGCTATGTTGCATTGCCATCTTTGGGTTTTTTTGGAACATGATCTATTTGTAATAAATAATTTTAAAATTATCAAAAAAGGGCGATTTTTGGTTTTAAAAATATTAAATAAAAATAAATTAAATTTCATTCACACTAATTACCATTGCTCTGTTTTGTCGTTTCATTTGCAGCAGATTCTAATAGTGATCCTCGCCTCTGTCAGCATTGGTTTAGTATCCTGCTATAAGGACTCCCTGCATGCCTACGCACCAGAATATGTAAGTACTAATGAACGAGTCACCACATCGCTGACCTTGGCCAAACAGGCAATAACGTAACTTACTACTCTTCGCCATACATTACCATTGAATCACCTCACACGAATAATTAGCACGAACCGTGCGTGGTCTCATTACCCACCTAGCTTCACTTTCCATTCATGCAGCTCGCCACAACGGTCACGGACTCATAAATTTGGCACTTTACGACCGGGCCATCGGGTGCGAAAATGTCACCAACGAGGTCAAGATTGGTCTTAAAGATGTGATTTACTCAACACACAACCTACTAGCGCGCAAGCGAATGCTTAGTAAACGTTCTCATTTACCGCATTGCGACGATGCCGAAGCCCGATCGCAATCAAAACAAACTTATCTGCATTAAGCAATAATCACCCACCATCATCCTATATGCAAACGTCACACAATCTGCTCTCAATCATTGGAATAATTGTCTTGCGCAACTGGGGCTGGTGCACCAAATCAAAAATGCTTCATTAGTGCGTAAAAAAACGTTTTTTCACGTTTTGCTTTCCTTGCCTTGTGTTATTGCATAATTTCTTCTCCTAATTAATCTCTGCTTATCGGCATGGCTGGTTAAAAATAGCTGCGTTCGGCTGACCTCCCCAATCACAAATGAGCGCCGTGTATCACGAATCGATGCAAATGAGGCTTCTCGGTTTACCATTTACCTTTTATCTCTTCCTGAACTTAAACATAACGCACTTTGCGATAAACATTCCTAATGGGTTTCTCCCCCTACTGGGTAGTTACGTGGTGATTAAATGTGTTCCAAAAAAACCCCCCGATCGTTCTTAAAATAAACTTATTTGCAAACCTGTATCCCGTACCACGGTAACACTGATTGGACGCATTTCGTAGATCAATTTGCAAAACGATGTTAAGCGCTGGTTCTTACTTTTTGCTGCTGCATTTTTAATCCTGCTGATGCACTGCTTGTTGAAACTTCGCTGCCAACCACTCTGCTCAATTAGAGCGCAATTTAAAATTCGATTCGACTGTCATAAACCAACCATTGGCGCCAACGCGGTTGGTAAGATAAATCAATCGAAGGGAAGGCTCACGACTGCTGTCAACTGCTACGTTTGCCGAGGACATCCGCGCAAAGTGTACCACCCCGAAATGGGTGGTAAGTTATACGCAAATGGTGTCAATTTATAATGCTGGCTTATATTATGTAAATGACAAACGTGTGGTAATGATTAGAGCCAAAATCGCTAGCAAACGATCAGTGTGAAGCGACTCATGAAAAAATTCCCAAACCTATACAAATGTAACACAAAAGATGTATCTAAAATTGTATTTTAATTAGTTTTGTTTTATGTAAAAAAAAATTAGTGTGCATGCAACTTAACCTACATATTACGAGCGTAACATATAGAAGAACAAATCTCTCTACTCCAGCCACCGTAGACGCTAACGCGTCCTTACAACCCACCGTCCACCGCCCATGATCGTGTGTATCAAAGGAACCTTTTATTACACATTAGATTTAACATATTTTTCTAATTAAAAAATTAACATAAGCTTCTCTCTGTGATCAGTCAGTCAGCACTGCGCTTACATTGTAACGCTGCCAAACGAGCTGCAACTCTGCACTTTCCCACTGCGGTCGTCATGTACTAATGTTGCTTTATGCTGCTAAACCATCAAACCGATGTGGTGGTGTCGAGTGCGAAGACCTACACACCTTGCTTGCTTGCCTGCTTGCTTTAAGGGGTGAGAAAAAAGGAGGCGGCCGTACGATGGTGTATTAAATTAGACCACACATCGCCACACAACACAGCCGTGCCGAGGGCAGGGCCCGCTAGTAGCGGTTGCGGTTGCAAACTTGCATGCGAACCTCATTTAAATGCATTCCTCCATGATTCGCACGTGATAAATTATGCACACTTAAGCCGACGTGGTACACACTTGTCGCTCGGTGCTATGAAATGATGGAGAAGAGTGTCTCAATATGAAGTTTGATTTTATTGTGAAGTAAATTTGTGTTAAATGTCTCTATTCTTTTCTTCTAGGCACATCCAGCATACTCCTTCAGCTATGGCGTGAAGGATCTACACAGTGGCGACGTAAAGTCACAATGGGAAACGCGTGACGATGGCATTGTCAAGGGCCACTACAGTGTCGTAGAGCCAGACGGTTCGATTCGCGAAGTGGACTACACGGCTGATTCTAAGACAGGCTTCAACGCTGTGGTCAAAACGCACGGCCCTAATGCACACCCTGTGCGCGATCACGATCATCACGACCACAAGACGCACTACTACGATGAGCATCATTCCCAGTCGAAGATCAATCATTTCAGTAAGGGACAGGATCATCTCATCCTCAGTTCCGATCTTCCACAGCGCGAGAAGGACATTGCTGAGATCAGTGAGAAGAAACGCCCGATACCTTCCATCCTGGAGCTGAAACCGCACGTCAATCTCGAAAAACCCCTAGTGGCATACAAACATTACGAACCTCCGAAGACCGTCTTCCAGCACTACTCGTACGACGAACTGAAGCCCCATCACGTCACGGTAGAGACGGAACATAGCCACAAGCACTACGTTTCCGACTCGTCCGACTTCTTCTCCGAGCAGCTCGACACCGATAAGGACCTGTTCAAACCGAGCATCCGCATCGAGGAAGTGAAGGCACCGGATCTATCCAAGCTGAAGCCCATCTCACCGGACGTAGATTTTTCGCACCTTTCCGAGAGTGATCTCGGCCCGTACTACACCAAGGACAGTTTCCGACCGTTTGCACAGTACACCAATCACGTCTCACATCCGGTCACACTGCAGAAGGCAAAGGTGCACACCATCCAGGTGGACAGTAAGCCGAAAAAGAACCTGCTAAAGCCTCTGACCACACCGGGATTGAAGAACTTCGCCACACCGTCGGTGTACAAGTTTGCCGCCCGTGGACCTGCGCGACCCGACTATGCTAGCTACTTCAAGTCGAAAGCGAGTCGTCAGGCCCGTACCGGTCCGGTGCTGTTCCATCCGGATGAGCAAAAGCGTGCCTCCCAGCGAATGGTACAATCGATGCTATCGCGTCAACATTCCCGTAACCTTCCGGTGTATGCGAAGAACTATGCTTAAGGAGCTTAAGGTGGCTGACCCAAGGTGGTCCAATTGGTGCAATAGAACCCCTAATCTGTGACGTTCTGTTGGTTTCCCGAGTCGCATTTCCGTACAACCAGTGATACTCTTATTTAACTGCCAAAACAGTGCGTGCAGTTGATGGTGGAGGTTCGTCGCTGAACCAAGTCACTCGTGTCGACAGTGTCTGCAGAGGTTAATGGGTTTCGTAGATCGTTAGGATTGTTATCTATTTAATAAATATGATGTCCTAGAGTGTACAATAACTCCGAAATACTTGTTATGGTAAAATGTGTACTATTCATATTGTTTTGTATCGGTAAGTATACAATAGTCCTACTTGCTCCATACTCAATTATACCATGAGTCGCTAGGAGTTGCTAGGAGGCCTATTGGGTTGGATTGGAGATCTTTGTGATGAAGACGAAGAACCTTCTTGTCG
>AXCM01009855.1:0-10902 GCA_000473375.1 Anopheles culicifacies
GCCCGGGTTTGTTGCCGGGTGAATAGATTGTGCACGCGCGCCCCGTGAATGATCTGTCCGTTTCCTTTTTCTGCTTTTTGCCTGTTGTTTGGTGGAAAACGGTTCTCCATTACGGAGTACGGTCGAAGGCTCTCGAGGTTGGTAATGCTTTTTTATGATTTTTTTTGTTCTCCTCCTCACTCCATCTCTTCCTCGTTGCCCTTTGGCTCAATCCGGCCAAGATTTAACGCAGCTGCTGCTGCTGGAGATGGCTCTATCTAGGGGCTTTGTTTCAATGGGTGCGACTAAGCGCGAATAGGTTTTTGAAGAACGTACCGGCTTCTTCAACGTTCATGCCGTGATGGATGAGCGTTGAATGAAAGCGAAAGATGTGTGATAGCTGGTGTCCGGTTCAGTCTTCCTGGGAACATCTCTAGTGGCGATTGATTTCTGCCCATCACAACCGGGGAAGGGCGGATAGTGGTTGCCATTTCTATGGGAGTAGTTTGTTAACGTAAGGCGAAGGAAATGTTTCTTGCGGGTATTACAGACGCTGGATGTTTTGTATTTTATTTATTCTATTTTATGAAGTAACTTATTCTAATTCTGTTAACATTTTTATTTTCTGCTATATATTTGTGCCAAATATTAATGAAATATTGAATTTAACAAGCTCTTTCAAAAATAATTCTTAGATACAAAAGATCTGAATAGGATAATCTTAGCTGTTTTATAAAATATAATTTTATATTTTCATTTCTTTTGCTCCACGTCCTTTACCAACAATTACCAACTCTGACCACTGACAAAAGCTTGCGCTATTGTGCAAACTTAAGCACATTCCATTTTTATGACAATCCTTCAAATCCGTCAATTGTGTACACCAACCAGTTCAACCGCTAAGTTCCAATCCGTATTTTCCACTTAAAAGCATTGCGATCGTTACTGGCTTTTTTATTCAACCGCTGTAAATTAAAACTAATCCCTATAGGGTTACAGTTCTGCGTGTATTCCTTCTTCGCCCGCACTCCTGCCCTGTGTTCGTCGTTTTGGGAGCAAAATTACCAATCAGTGCGTCAGACCGACCAGCTCTTTTGGGGTGAGAGGCAGGGAAAGCTTCGCTAATCCTTGAACACCGTTCGAACACGCTAACGATCACACACCGATCCGTTTCGGAACCACAGTTTCGTCGACGCAACTGCGAACGCACCGTGTGGGCATTTGCATTCGGTTGCAAATAAGCTCGCTTTAGCAACGAGCATCATGATGATGATGCTGATGATGACGATGGTGACGGCGAAACGGTCGTTTGCCACATCCAAATCCAGCCACAAAGAATGTGGACACGAATTATGTGGCGTGGAGTAGCTGCTAGCATGGCGGAATCACAGTCTGGTTCGTGGTTCGTTCAGTGAAAACTCGTCCACAAAGAGAAGGTATAAGCGAAAAGGATAGAGAGAAGGAAAAAAACAGAATGCCCTTGTTCCCCCTTTTTTGTGAAAAGAATATTAAAAGGTGGATTTTGCATGTAGACGAGATTTTCCCCTCAATACGAAAGGGGATGCACGGGAACAGAAGGGTGGAGGACTTTTGTTTTCACCGGTGTTTGCATTTCCGCTTTCGCAACCTGAATCCCTTCTTCTGGAGGATCGGGCGGATATTCCAGCCAGCTTCCGGTTGCGTTTAATAAAGCATGGCACCATCCCGTTCCTACCAACTCCTAGGGCACCTGGCCCGGCTGCTACTTGCAGGACATGGCCATTGACACTGACAAATCGATTAGTGTGCGACCACACTTTCCCAATGTGTCGCTGTGTTGGTGATGACTCGTATCGCTCACAACCGGAAGAACCGTACAGCGAGCACACACATAAACCGAATCCGGTGCCAAAAAGGGACATCCCCTTGCTGGTGTGTGTGCGTGTGCACCGCCGTACCGCCTGGGAGGGTTCGTAAATAATTGCAAATTATGGAGATGTCTCCACCAAAACTGCGACACATCGCATCGGCGATGGCGACGACGTGTGGGAGCTTCCAATTAAATGATGTTATGCGGCTCGCAATTTCATATACATTTATGCAAGCAAACGTAAGGGCAGCTCTCGTGTTCGTGTGGGTGTGTCTCTCTCTCTCGCTCGTTCACGTTTTATCTGGCTGAAGGGTCGTCCAGACATGAACGGTCCAGACCGGTTTCCGGATAACCGGAGGCGACAGTTGTACGCGTTATCGCAGTGCAGTTGCGTTTTACCAAAAGTCCTCGCCATCCCGCCCCACGGGAGTAACGAGACGAGTCACCCTCCGGTCCGGCAAATACACATCCCTTGTACACTGGTATTCGTTACTTTGGTGGGTGTGTGTGCGAGTGTGGGTGGTACAGTAGCAGTAGAGAGCTCGCACACACTTTCCTCCCGGACGGGTCGCACTGGAATTGAAATAATTTTTCCATTTGATTCTCGTGTCTCGTCTCGTGGCGTACTTTTTGTTTTGTGTGTTTCATTTCCCATGCGCTAGCGTAAGCAGAATGTTTTCCATACACATTACTACAGCACCACAATACTGCCACGGCCAGCAACCACAAACGCACAAACAGTCAGTGTGCCCGCACACCAGCGGTACCAGTGATTTCCCACCCAGCACTCAGATTGGCGCGGGAACTCACAATCACATTTTTCATTACTTTTGTTTTTTTGTGTTTGGGGACAAGGCAAATGTTTCTTCAGCATCCAATTACTGCAATCCCGCGGTTCCCGTGTGATGGGAAAATTTATAAACTCCATCAAGAGCGCGCCGAGTGATGGCTGCAAGGGCGGCATTTATGTTTTCACTCCTCTTCGGTGGTGTTTTGTGCGAAATTTGTGAATTTGTTTTTCACGGCATGAGTGGCCAACTTTAGTCCTGGTGGGGTCATTAAGGTGTACGACCCATTATCATTATCGTGTCGTGATCAGGGAGGCCTGCGAGAGATGAATGTAGCCAAGTTACTTTGAGCTTGTTTATCTTTTTTGCCAGCAGTTTTCCCGTTGCAAGATAGGAAGGATTTATTTACTGATGCTTGAGGACATTGCTGGAAATAGCTTATGCTTTTGTACGTTAATAACCCACGGCAATAATTATTTAATATTTAAAAACGGTTCACTCTTTCCTCACCAAAAAGTGTCACACCATGAGGCGTAAGCGTTCAATCAACCGACCAATTTCGGGGTGGCATTTTCGCGTTACGATAATAACGTTACAACACTTTATTAGACGCTCGCAATCTTAAACGTTCGCTGTGCTAACGATTGTGCACTGCGTGCCAAAGTCAGCGCCTCATCCAATTATTCATTCACAAACGATCACCTTTTGGCGTGATCTATTGTTAAAAGTGAGTTTTCCCGGGAAATTGTTTTTGCACGCATAATTGGAAGGCAAAAAAAAAGCACGGCCAAACCATCGCCCTCCTAAACAGTTGCGTGCAGAAGGCATTTATTAAACTTTATTCAGAGATATGTTGAGAGATATTAAAAAATGTGTGTTCGTGTTTCTGGTCGTATCAGTTAGAATGCGTGGGTTTTGCCCGAATCTGGCCAGCCGGAGCGGTTTTTATGTACACTTCCCATGAAATATCACTTCATTCAATGTCGACAGTGTTGGTTTATGCTCAACATTTTTAACCCAACCTCCTTCCTTTCGTTGGAGGTTTTGGGACGCCCCTAGATGCCTCGGGAAGAAAAGTTCAATAAACTCGTGCGCTGCTGAATATTCAGCGACTCCATCAACGTGACGCCTTTTCTTTTTACGTTTTGTTTTGCTTGAGCGTGTGTTTTCGTATATTTTCCTTTCTTCTTAAAGGTTCTTTCGTTTTTCGGTGAAAAATCCTCTGTTGACGGCCTTGTATCGTACGTCAGTCGCTCTCTGCTTTCCCTCCAATGGTTTTTTTTTGTCCCGCTATTCCCAACAGCACGCCAATTTTCCACCGATTCGAACGACACGCGAATTATGATGGACTAGCAAGAAGGGCGAAACTCACCCCGGCTTCAGGGTGTTTTTTGGGGGGGGAGGGCAGTGAAGTAGGGTTTTATTTTTGCCGCTTCGTGGTAAAGAAAATTGTAGCGTCGGTGCTGTTGGATTTTGAGAGCATTTTTTTTTTATTTATTTCAGTATGTTTTCCACTCGTCCTTTTCTTTCGGGGCTCGAGCAATACGCGAGATGGGAAGAATTTTTCCCTCCCAGAAGTGGAACGGGGTGCGCTTAGCGCTCCCTTTGCCCCACACACAACAGGGGATGGTTTGAGGGTGATAATGAAGTAATTTTCGAAGGAAATTGCTTTGTGAACCGCTTCAAAGAAGCGAAAAGTGCCCCGAAAGTGTGACACGAAGAGGAATGGCCTGGCCTTTGCGCGAGTTCGCTAACCGGTGTATGGCCGGTTGCCATCGCCGGAAGTCGCGGGTCGGCGTGAGGATAAAACAACAGACCTTTCCAGTCCATCCTGCGTACCGTGAAAGTAGGGAGAACGGTGCCGCCAGTGGGAGTGTCGGATGTTTTTGGGAGGAAGAATTTAGCGAGGATTTATTCCTTCGCTCGGTGTCGGTTTGTTTCTTTATCTCCTTCCTGTTTTTCGTTATCTTGTCGCAATGGCGCAACCGAACCTCAGCGGGCTGCTTACTGTTCGGAAAGAAAATTGTCTTCGCTCGGCTTTTTGCCACAGAAACGAACTGTTGTCCAAGCGCATCAAAGACTTCATCATCATCATTGGGCTCCCCCTTTTTCGGGGCGGGCTTTTGATTGGCTTTCGGCATGGAAACACGCGGGCTTTCAGTGCTGGTCATACTCGGGGGAACGATCGATCCAGTTCGATGTGTGGATGTGTTGCTAGTGCTCTGTTTATTTTATTTCGTGGTGTGTCCGGTCTCTGGCGAGCCCATCACCGTGCTGCGCCACATTACAATTCTGTGCACGTAAAAAAATGCGGCACCTTTAAATCTTCCGCAACACTTCACCGAAGGGGGGTTTCGCGCCCGATAGGAGGCAATCGTTCAATTTCCCAACATTGCCCCCACCCAGCGCAGCGCCCGGTCTTATGTCATCGATGGAGGCAAACGTACTGATCGAAACGAGATTTTTGTTCTTTCGTCCTTTCGCGCCGGGTTGGGGAAATTTTTAGTTTTTTTTTTTTGTTGGTGGAAAATTCAGGTCGCTTCTTTACCACCCGCACGCCGTGCCATGGACGTGGATGTATTGATTTTATTTATCGATGTCGTGCGTCACAGTGGAGCAGAACAAAAAAGATAAAAAAAAAACGGAAAGTTCACAGTTTTCCCTCCACGACGGAGACGGTGGCATCAGAAGGACCTTTTCCGCCATAATACCGGTACTTGTGCTCGGGCAAATGGATCGGAGCGGGAAGAAAATTGTCTTTTTGAGGTATCTTCTTACGCGGTGCGTCCCTTTTTGCTGGGTTTCGTATTTTATTTTTTGGGTTTTTCCTCGGAACGAGTGGAAAAACATGCGACTGCTGCACCCGAACACGCCATGATGGAATACCGGTCTGTGTGTGTGTGTGTGTGTGTGTGTGTGTGTGTGTGTGTGTGTGTGCGCGCGCGTGTGGTGGAAGTGTACCATTCGGTGGTAACCAGTGGGAAGGTGCGGGAAAAGTCCGAAAGTAATAAGAAATAAATCCCAGCATACCATAAATATTTATAGATTCACTTCGGGCATGAGTCGACCCCGCCACGGTCCACGGTACGGCTGCGGTGTTTGGTTGCCAATGGTTGAAGGGTGTCCAACACGGTGTCTCCCTGCGTGTTCCTGCCTGGTTTCCTTGGGACACGAGCAAGGAATTAAAATATAAAAAAAATACCCTGGTTCAGGAACATGATCATGTTCCGTGCCCTTTCTGGGGGGGTTGGGTAGGGGGGTTCCTGTACATCCCTCCACAAGGATCTTGGACGTCCAACAATCACGCACGCAAACACTGCTGACTTGCCATCGTGCGTTTGGTGTGGATTTGAAATTAAATTGTGTGACTGTATTTCGTTCCCATTGGGACTTGGTAAAAACTCGTTTCAGCGGTAAAGCTACTTTTGATGAATACATCTCCAGTATTGCAAAATGAGATATTAAAATCAATATACATATCAAAATTGTAATATTCATCATAATCTCAATAAGACTTTACAAATAAATAAAAAACATTTATTGTTTATTTAATGCACTTTAATGTCTCGCATCATCGGTAACATGTTGACCGAACGAGACAAAACTGTCAATCAAACTTGCCAGGTTTAATGTTTCCTATCCGGGTAAAATCGTCAATATTCTATGATCCAACATCATCATGATAATAAAACGGCGTAGAGTTAAGTCTGGCCCGGTATTTACGCTAAACCGTACCGTAAGTAGTACCACCGTGTGTCCCTATTACGTGAACGGACTTCCTGGTGAGGTCAGCTTATACCTTCCCTCCTACACGTGGCGCACTGATTATAGAACAACATCATTGAAAATGGCTCATTCGAACTCACATTTCACATTTTATACTACCCCAACTTCCACCAGAAATCCTCTTTCTCCCTTTCCCACCACCACATCCAAAACCGCGACGGGACCAGACCCAATGCATAAGAAAGCAATAAAAAGCAATTCTCCTGTAAAGCCACACCGGAGACTCTAAATGGTTTGTGGCGTTTTGTGGAAGCTTTGGGGTTGTACACAAACATGCACACACAGACAGACCAACCTTGGGGAAGGAACTTCCGCTTCCGGGAGTGGTGGCAGCTTATTGCCACCGTCCGTCCGAAGCGGAAGCGCTAAAGTGTCGTGGCCAAGGGAATGCCGAACCGCGGGATGGAACCAACGAATGGTTGTAATATTTTTTATTGCCCATCCGCGTCCTCAACCACCCAACCAAACCCCCTCCCTCCCACCGAAGGGAAGGAGTTTCTTTGCCACGAATTTTCTGACCACCGCTGGTACAAATACATTCCATCGGTACTATCGGTGGGGAGAAATAATAAGAATGTCCATTTCGACAACGTTCGGCGGGGTTGGCAATACAAAAATTGAATGAAGCAAAACCGAAGGAAAAACCATCCCCCAAATGGTTCACGAAGCGTTTACGCCTGGGTGTACGTTTGTGTGGGGAAGGAAAAGAAATCCTGGCACACGCAGCGTGGTGCGACCTCACCAAAGGGACACTTAATTCGGTGTACCGGATTTTTATGACTTTCCGAACGGTATTCGGAGTGTTTTAATTATCATAATGCACTTTTGCTGTGGTGCGCGGTTGTGTGTCGGTTATTGTTATTGTGTGTACAGTAATATTATTATTTTTCAGCTTGCTCTGTGTCTCTCTTTTTCTCTCTGGGGAGGATTTTTTTAATGCGGCTATTGCCTTCCTTGCGCCAGTTTATTTTCCATTTTTTATTACACCTCGATTATTGCTCACACTCACACCAGCCTGGGTGTAATGCGGTGGGCTTTTGTGCGATAAATAGTATCCTTCTGGGGTTGGGGTGAGGTACGGTTTTGAGCCTTCGAAAAGACGAATCGGAAAGCGTGCCATACCATCCCCGAAGGTATCGCGTGGGATAGAATAATGAAGTTGTTTTAATTGACGACGAATAAAGAGGAACCATCGATGTGAAAAATTATGCAATCTTCAAAAAGCAACTAAGAAACACGTGAATGAAATGAGAAAACATTTGCTAAAAATGTTGATCTACATTCTACGCTCTCAATAAATGGACCAACGTAGTCTTACTGCTTTTTGCATCCATCTTTTGCCAACTGGCGGCAAAAAACAAGTGGAAGCACAGATTAAGATAATTAATCATTGCTGCATAATTTACCACAAAAATTGCAACCGGAACCGGAGTCCGTGCCTCGCGCTTCCGTTCTAAAGTTTCTACTGACCTCCTCTCGAGTTGCTCCAGCGAGTAGCGAACGAAAATTATGGTCGATTTTCATCCGTCGAATTACACCGTCAGCGAACTTGCACTAAGTGTGCTAAATATGGCGGATGGCAGCAAATCGCAAAGAAACATGAGCTTAAGCAAAACAAAAAATGGCCCCAGACTCATCCTCCGCTAGGCTGGTAGGCTTGGGCAGGATGAACGATAATGTCTTAAATATTGAAATTAATTACCGCTGAACCGTAATTGTTTATTATTAATTAAAAATAAAGGAAGCGCGAAGAATAATCGGCGTCCGAAGTGTGCCGGGTGTCGGCTTACGGTTAACGTATCGAATGGTTTTTGTGTCTTTTTTTTTCCTCCGACCGACCCGGTAGCAAGGTAGGAAAATCAACCCAAATCAGCGGAAAATGTGTTGCTTGCTTTGTGTTGCACGTTTTATACCACGGCTATAGTATCAGCTACAGGTACCTTTTGCAGCACAACGAGAGCTAGAAGAAGAAGAAGAAGCATGGTAGCAAATCCCAGTATGGAGCCCTGTTCAGCGCTGGAGAGCATAATCTGTATCCTGCATGAATTCTGCGTCCGTCCAACGGGATGTGCTGAATTCTACGAAATGGGCTTCTACGATATTCCAACAATACCGGTACGAAGCCTTCCATTAGAGCAACAGCACCATCACCACTGCCAACGATCATTAATAAGTAAAACCGTTCATATAACCGTAAAAGAGAAAACGGACTTACCGGAGCGAGTGAGAAAAATTGCATCCTTCCTGGTCGTTAATTTTTGCCACCTTCCTTTTGTCGGTACGGTTTTTTTTTATTTCGTTTTGTTACCCCCTCAGCATTGGGCGCCTTTTGTTTCGCCGCGGCGGGTGACCGGGATACCCCGGATACATTTCCGTCGTTCGGCGGCAAGAACACCGAGCTGACCGGTAATTTCGTTTCTCGCTTCACGCGAAACAACGCGTTGCAGCATTTGCCCGGCCTACCCACACCCACACCGGGGAACTTGGTAGTATTTATTTTTCTGATTAGCTAATAGACACACGGACACCTTCAGGTTTAGGGGCTGGAATTTGAGGCGGGCACTGGAAAGGACAAATAATTGATGATCTTAATGGGGGGAGAAGCAATGCAGAGCGGTGGTCAGTAATTTGTTTTATGAGCCACGTTTATATCGTGTGCTATGTTTCTTGGCCAATGAGTAAAGCCTCAGTTGGACATGAGTAAAGGTTCGTTCAACATTTGGAAATATTTAAAAATCAATTCGCCGTGCCTCATTATTGGGGGTCTATTTTTGGATAACCAAAATCAATCATTCAACTTCCAAACGACTCGTACTGTCACGCTACATCTCAAATCATTCCATGTTGCTTTTTTGGGAGGGGGTGTTGTTATTCGGCCTGCTGCTGTTGCCGGACATGTTTCTCTCAATTTGTGTCCATCATTGCCACCATCATTGTCATCCGGGACTTAGCTACTGGTGCCGACTTGAAGATCGGTAATTGTCATGTGGATACGAACGGCAAATCCATCAGTGGGACAGAATTCCATCCCCACTCTCCCCCCCCCATCGGTACCATTTTCCATGATTTAGAACATTTCGGGAATGCAAAAGCAAAACAAAAAACAAAACGAGAGAAAGAAGAAACCTTAACGCGACCATGACATGGAAAGCGGTGAATGGTTTCGTTTTCGAAATGACACTACACCATGTCAGTCAGTGTTCGCTTTGACCGGTCCATCGCATCCTTATCGCTTCCAACAACGAGCCTACGGAGGAGGAGCGTTTTTATGTATGTGTGTGAGAAAACTCGTCGAACGGTCAAACGAGACGGTGTGAAAAAGTGTCCGAATTTTCCAACAAACATTGCTACCGAAAGCGAAAAAGCCACCCAGAAATGGAGTCACCATGTCCGGATGGCATTCCTTTCGCCAAAACTGGTCGTTCCACGGGGAACGGCACCGTACAGGGACGTGGAAAAACGCGCCTAATGAAGACGTCCATTTTGTGGACAGTCTGTGTGCGAGCGTGCGGCGCTGATACGGCGCTTAACGGACATTTTCTTCTCCCGTTCCAATCATTAGTGATTACGGATCGTTAATTGTCTTTTTTCACCAGGAGGGGTTTTTGCTCACTGTGGGAGGGGAAAGCGCACAAAGGCAAGATGAATTTCCTGTGCGTGAAACGGGACTTTTTACCCACACATACACACACACCCACAAGCAGACAAGAGCCCAACATGAAGCTAATGAACGTTGTATCAGGTTTTTGTTTTCCATCCAAATCCCGCGATGGCCCCCCGAGACAGCCTCCTCCCCGGCAATGGGAAATTATCGTTTCGAATAATAATCAATGATAAATCGACTCCGTTGGCCGTTGCGTTTCCGTTTCAGAATGCGGGCATCGAATGATAAGGCGATTCGTATGCTCTTTGTTAGTGTGGGTGTCGGTCCAACATGACGCCATCATGACGAACCCAGCGCCAGGAAAGATTGATTCGTTCATTTTCGCGCTCTCTCGCACACTGGACGTGCGTTTTTGTGTGTTCAACGTTTTTGGACGCATTTCCCGTTGACTGGTTGATATCATCACGCTAGGTTTGGGGTGGGGGGGGGGGCTCTCGGTTTCGGAATTAGATTTGCGCACTTTTGCATACCACCAGCAAACGGTGTGGCGTAGATCGAGACCTCTGCGTTTTTCCGACGAATGAAGCCACTCTTAATAAGTTCGGCTTCGGTGTTGTTTTTCGGCCGTCTCGCGTTAGGAGCAAATTAATTTAAAAAACAAATGCCAAAAATGGCATTCTCCCTGCTCGAACAGCCACTCGATGATGACGTGTCCAAAGCCTGTCCATAAATTAAACTTTTAGGCAGAAACTTAAAAACCAATTATGATAAAATGAGTGTTTATAAATTCATGGAACACAAAGCCTTCCATCTTGAATGTACCAAGGGTGGGGAGGAGAGGGGAGGTGAGGCTGGCAATGTGAGCCAGGTTTGATTTCACCAGTTTTCTTTTTTTT
>AXCM01009856.1:0-12235 GCA_000473375.1 Anopheles culicifacies
TTTTTTGTATTTCCATCCAAACATCCATCTTGACACAACCTGTACCTACCACAGTCGTGAATTGTATGCACCTCACCATTAGCGTAACCTGTGGCCACGGAAAGGTTGAGCTTTCCAAACCACTCCACAACACTTCCATCCCAGTAACGGATGAGGAAAGAGGGAAAAACTTTCCCCCTTTTCCCAAGGGGGACGCAGAAAACCAACAACACACAATGCGATGGTACACACCTTAAATTTAACCTCCTTTTGCTGTGGCCGTCTTCAGTGTCGTCCGGTGGCGTTCTGCACTTCCCGTACGAATGCCGTGCTGCTGCACAGTTCGCGTATCGATTTTCGTGCGGTCCGATAGGCCCTTCTGCGCAACTATGAATCACCCGTTACCAACGGCAACGGTCACGAAAACCGCGTACACTAGACACCAGTCCACCCTTGCCACGTTTGGTGGATCCGCAATCAATTTCACTGCACTTCCCTTTGCTGGACGTCGATCACACAGTGCTGGAGATCGGAACACACAACGCGGGGTTTAACACACTGCACAAGCACGACACGTCAAGCGTGACACGCACCATACACCGTACGGAGGGTGCGGAGGTTTGGGGGGAGGGTGTGCTACGGGTTAAGGGTGAGTAAATTGTGCTGAGGTTGCCGTTGGACAGCGGTTCCCGAGCACACGCAACTAGCCGGGTGAATGGTTCTCTCGCAAATGAACTCAACACAAAAGCCGCGCTGGACGCGGTTCGCCAGAGGCGCGTGAGTGCCCGGTGAGTAACGGCGGCATTCCTATATGCGATGCGCTCTCGGTGAGAGTACGCGTCATCACCACCGGGCGGCACCGCGCGGTGCTCTCGTGGTGAATATACACACAGTCGGGAACACTCGCGTGGTGAGTATGCTGCGCAGGTTATGTTTTATGTTGAACGCAACATACCAACACGCAAAAGGCGGTGAGTTCGTTTGCGTGTTCGATGGGAATAAAATAGAAGTCTAAAGAAGTGTTGGGAATGTTAATGAAATTGCATTTTTTATATTAAATTATGTACTTTTATATGTAGGAAATATTTACTTCAAGCATTATTTCTCTCGTAAATCAATTAAATACGATACACAACCAATTATCTTCCGTGAGAGTCTCTTACAATCTCTTATGAAACTTCTACACCATCAATATGCATAGTCTCCCATCAACAGGTTGCTGTACGATCAAATGTAACATTCAGGTACGATGACGAAACACAGCCCCGTCAGCATACGTCAGTGATGCATTCTACCGTCAAGAACCCTCTCACACCTTCACCAACCCCATGAACGACGTAGGCAAACAGAATACATCATTGCACAAGAGGTTTCTTCGGTGAGAAATAGAACAACATTGGTCGGTAGGAGGAGGAATCATTGGTCAGCAAATATACAGCGCGTGTGTGTGTGTGGGTAAACTCGAGAGATGCGAGATGATCATACCGATCGAGACGGTAATATGCTCACTGGTCCGCATAAAGAAAACCGTCAGCACTGTGCCGTCTACTGTGCACTACTCAAGCGAATCAAGCCATACTTCCCGGCTATTTAGAAATAAGCGATCGTTTGTTCGCGCAGAGGTGACGCAGGTCAAGACTAGACGGACTCTTCTCTCAGCACGATCGTTACTATGTATGACGGTGCGGTACCAGTGCGTGGGGGTTTGATGTTTTTCTTGCGCCCGGACGATGTCTGACGTGGCAATAGCAAAACATGGGACGTTAGATGCGATTTGCTGTGGCGCGTGTTTCTTACCATCCATAAAGCATACCCCGAGCGCATTCAACTCCAATCTAGCAGATCCCACCGCAACAGGTGTTTTCCAACCATCACGATCACTATTCCAACGAGAGAGAACTTCTAACAAAGCCATACACCGCGGAACGAATGTACGTAAGGGCAATTGCCGTTGAGCTTTGTCACCTTGGGCGAACGCATCCGAAACATTCCGAGAGCTGATTAATTGTTTTATAAATATGCTATGATCACCGGGACCTGGGCGTGTGCCGCGAAGAAGCACGATCATAAACATGACAAAGTTAATGATGTACCCAAATGAGTCCCAAGTGACCGAGACGACGGGTTTGGGCAATTAATGTATCACAGTCGAAATTCTCCGCCAACATATTGGGACAAATGAGTCAACCTTTTTTTTCTTTCTTGAAATGTCAGCAGGTATGTCTGAAGCTTGCAAGTGCAACAGTTGACGATTATTATGAAACGAAAGTGAAATCAGGTCCAATTTCTTTTGGTAACTCTACATAAATGTCGTTACGCGAACTCAATCTCCGTGACCACCCGTCAGACGCCGCAACATGAGATACCGGATACCGAAGGAAAGAGACACTTCACACTGATGTATAAATGTTTTGGGTAAACAACACCGTTTCACAACCTAAATGAAAACAGAAAAGCCCTACCGAACATAACGGAGGCTTCTGATACTTACCTCCTTTTTTCTTGAGGAATTCACTTTAAGGGCTTTTCACTAAGGTGTTAATAAATTTAACGTGACGCTGGTATGTTTTATCTTTCACTCACCGAACTCCTAACAAAAGAACCAACCCAGTCAAGGAACGGTTTGAAACTTCTTCAACCTCCCTTTAAAACAAACGCCAGCTCTGAAGTTCTGATGTCATTTCCAAACTTAAAGAGCACTCTTCCCGAAAACAGAAAACTCAAAAATCATCGTCTCGATGCTCCAAAGCAAGATGCCTAAGCCGTGCCCACAAAAACACGCGTACACCGAACACGTAACTGTGTGGGTTTCAGCAGGTTTAAGCCGGTTGCAGCTCAACCACAGCCTTCACTGCAGCCTTCACTGCAGCCCTGTTGTTCATTTCGGCAAACACTGCAGAAACACCAAACGCGCTCCCCTTCCCATACACACAAGCAACCGTACAGCGTTAACGAATTTTTGGAACCGGTTTTTTTTTTAAAAACACGGATTGGAGCTCATCAGCGATGAGAAAATGAGTTGCTCAAATTACGTTTGGGTACGGCGCGTTCCTCTTTTTCCCTTCCTGAGCAGGTTCACAGTGAGAATGGAGTTGTGCACGCGGAATGCCGGTTTCGGGACCATGTTTGGATGTGTTGGATGCTTTCATTTCGGCATTTTGTTGGTGTACAAGGAGAGCTTACGGCAGAAGCCTTCTTAAGCGTGAATAAATTAATGTGCTATCTGGAGAATTGGGCGCTGTTCGCTTTTTTTCGGTTGGTTGAAGCGGAAAGAAATAAAGCTAGTTGGGTATGAAAATTGAAACAAACCGCTTGAATCGCTTTGTTTTGCTTTGGTTACAAATTTTGGAAGTCAATTGGTGCATATGTTTTGCAAAAGTATTTGTGAAGAATTTTGTAATGACAAAGAAAACACCAAGAATTTGCATTTACCTACCACACAGCTGTTGGAGTAGCACATATGTTGGAGATATTAAATATCATTTTTCAAGAAAAAACTCTAATTATTGCAGCAAATAGCAAAATTCCTTGTTGAGAACAGAAGATGATTCATTTATACAGACGCATTAAACTCTTCATCCATTGCATGTTTCTACAGCGCATTACATCAATCCATTCTACTTCACGTACAGCATGTCCAGCAACATCCTCCACCCGAGTTTTAACCAATTTAAACCAATCTGATTTAATTGCAATTCATCAATGTAACCGGCTAACCTCCGCACTGGAGTCAAACACTGCCCCGCTAGGTGACGGAAGGTCACTGATTCATGACCAATTAGCTTTTCTGACGCACATTTACGCGCATCAACCCGTCAGCCAATTTACGCTCCCTCATCCGAAGAAACGACCTCATCTCGACGACTAACACAGTCCCCCCCAAAGGGACGGTTAGTTACACACAGTTGCATCAAAATTGCTCCGAAAAAAAAAGAAATTTCGCCCTAAACACTCCCCCGGTTTTGTTTGCTTAGTTTTGAAGGCAGAAGGGAAATATGTGTCACTCGACCAATTAACCGCGCAACACTTTATGTGCAACGAAATTGGCTCCGCAGCCAATCCAATTAGTGAAAATAAACAACCCCAATTTCCCGCGTCCCCGTCGAGGACGGTCCGAGTTCGTCCTGTGCGTGAAACGTATCCAGTGGGACCAATTCCCACTGTCCGGATCGACGTCGAGTACACACTCCAAAATTATTTTGAACGTGTGTGTGTGTCTACTAAGTTATTCAATTAACTATCGAACATCTGGGCCGGGTAGTACCTTACGATTTTTCCCTTCTACACACTCAAAGCGTACCTACCTTAATCAACTGCGTAACGGCCGGATTGGCCAGTATTCCTTGCAGAAATACAAGGTCCGTTTCGTTCGCTTCCGGGCGCCCATCGAGATCGGTCAAATTTTCACGCACGTGTTGAAATGCAGCTGCAAACGAGAAGAGAGCAATACATAAGAATTAGGACGACAAATCAATCCACCTTCCTAACGAGGTACGCTACACACGCGGGAACCGGCGTGAATGGTTGTTCGTTATTGTAACACATGGGCGAACTAGCTCACGTTACCAAACTTCCGAAGCGGAGTGAGTCAGTAATGGCAGGTCGACACAACATGTCCCACATTAAACACTCCCCACGTTGTCCCATTTTATTGGGGCACATTCTTTCTATCGCTTTATGATCGCACACACACTCTAGTCGAACCACGGGCTGGGGAGAAATTGTGTAATTGCCCCATTACCTTTCCAGCCATGTCCAGTATATCCTTGGAGCATGGGAAATGGATCGTACGTTAACACCCCAGCCGGATGGTTTTTACGGATGGTTGGGCTGGGAAGACCGGCAGCCACAAAGGCAACGATAAGCAGAGCTTAAAGAGGATTGGCATTAATGGTCGAAATGCTACAAAGTTACGTCTCGTGTGGGAAATAAAGCTGAAGTCAATAAAAATGTGATACTATTATCCGCAGTGGAGCTGTGCAAGAATTGTGCACGACATTGAAGGGCATTAAAGTTACTTTGTTTAAAAGCTCGAATAGAATACGAAGTTGTTGAGATGGGAAACGTTTTAATATTAAGAATAAATCTTAAATACCATAATCATAACACAATCAACACGTGATCATATCTCGTTTCCTTCCCAAATATTGTACATGTAATTCCTGCTGCTGTACAGCCGTGTCTCTCTGTTACTTTCAACGCCCACGGATAGTTTAAAGCCAAACAAATCATTCCACTCGACACTTTGAAGATGCTATTCATAATAATATTTATCTCCATGCGCACATCCTCACCGTTCCGTTTGATGTTCCAGTGCTGGACCACCAGCTAAGACCCTTTGCTTCCTATCTCCAAGCCTTACGCGAGATAATCACACACACACATACACGAAACCCCAAAAAACTCTACAGTTGTTGTCTTTAAAATACAATATTTCCTCCGTACAAATAAACACCGACCCGCCAGCAGACGGTGACGAACGATAGTAGGGGGAGAGTACTGTTTGGTTCCGTGCTGGGGAAAATCGTTTTCTAAATAAAAACCTCCCATTACACACATTATGGATGGCATCGGAAAAGTTACTGCAATTTAAGTTTAGCATGTACCCGCTGTCGCCCACCCTTTCTTCCATTTTTCCATCACCCCCCTTAACACACGCCCTATGTAGCCTTGTTGTGGGAAAAAGGCGGGCAGTAAAATTTGAGCGTGAAAAACCACGCGGCAATTGCTGGCACGAGAAAAGTGATGGTTTGTTTATAACATTTCTCATCTCTGAGGTTTTTTTTTCTTGGTGCTTACGAGAAGCGAATTTGCTTTATAATAAAAAACCCCAACCACCAAACAAATGGGTTCAGCGTTAAATCCTTTTGCCACGATAATAATCCACTTTGCTGCAACATTTGCTGATGCATATTTCTTCACCCCAAAACCTGTCAACTGGGTCGGCTGGTGTACGGGGATTTGCGATTTACGATTCGATACTTTCGCCTTTTTCGTGTTTTGAGGCATTCTAAAAGAAGACGCCCCACGAGACTGAAACCCCCGTCGTCAAACGGTCTGCAATGGCGCTAATGCGTTAAGTTACGCCGACATACGAATGCACTCGGGCAACGGTTCTTTATTTTACTGCGTATGAATTTATGGGTCGTTGCGCGCAGGACGTGCACTCGCAGGACGGAAAAGGGAGTGGTTGGTAAATGTAAAAGGATGATCTACCCCTAAAAGATAACGTTTTTTTTCTTTTTTCCCTTGACAAGGATAAGGGCTCCATCTGCCGGTACAATGTATGATAATGGACGTCGATAAAGATTTCGTTTCATTCGAAGCTCTTTGGCACGTTGCTTAGCGCTACTGGTGGAGGCGCTTGGTGGAAATTGTTCTCGTATTAGCATGTGTTTTATTTGACATAATTTATTTTTTATAACAATATTTCAAACTACGTTTAACAATAGCCAAAGTTTTAAATTAAATCTATCGTTTTACTATTCATATTGTTCTCTCTTGTTTGCTGTTTTCAAAGTGATTACCATTAAAATAAGATATTTCCAATTATGCCGTCTATTTCCAATTATGGATGAAATATTGGAGTAACAAGCAGACATTTTCACTTTTATATTTTTTATTTTTTTATTTCAATCGCAATCTGAATCTAGTTAATAAGGACATAACCCTCATGTCGTAGCAATTCCAAGACGTCTTTTTCTATGGCATTACAGCCACGAGAAGTCGAGAGCTGACATTTCTGGCCTCAGTAACTTAAAATTGTCCTCCAAAAGGGTAAGATTGCGTACGGAGAAACATTCCAGATGGCATTTTTGACCAACCTAAGGAAGTGAAAAATAAGAAGACTGAAACTATTTTGAAGTGAAATCAAATATTTCTCCTTCATCTTCTACAGCTCTACAATCTCGAGAGGTCCTGGCCTACCATTTCCGACATCCGTAACTTGGCTAGCATCCCACTCCTAGTCCTTCCATATGACTCAGTCCTCAGGATAAAAGACAATCAATATTCGACTATCGCCCCAAATGTTTGTTATAATAGAGCTATTAAGCCCTTTTCTTTTCTAAAGAACCTATCTGCCTGATGCCTTATTCAAAAGAGCAAAAAATTGGGTATTTTTTGTGACGTACTGATATATTCAGTTATGAACTTCTTCCTTTTATTGCTTTTTTTTTATTCATGAAGAACGGCCAGGCCGTATTGCTTACCTTTTATTGTTTAATTGTATTCTAATTATCATATTCTATTACTCACAATCTGAATTCAAGTCAAAGAAGTATTTTATACATATGTACTAGTCCACAAAAATTAGACACAAAAGTACTTGAACATAATTATAAAATAGCACCCAATTCTAATTGTGATGCATATGGTAAAATAGAAGATTTTGAACATAAATTTAAGAACTGTTACATCCTTTCAAAGCAATCACATCATCATTGTCATAAAGCTAAGAAAAGAAAAAACAGCTTGCCATTATTTAAAGACCTTATTAAACCAGATATGTCGTATTTAAAAAATATGATAGAGAGAAAGTTCTTAAATTATTCAGCGATTATTTAATATTACTAAAAAGCAATCAAATTCATCAAAATATAGGAATGCATGAATTTGAAGAGCTATTACTATTTTAGACAGTATGAAATCACGAAAGATAATATCGTGAAATCATAAAAAAAGAATTGTAAGGCTTTTTAAAAGCATAAAAAAACTTACTTTAATCAGAGAATAACCATTATATTCATAAATAATTAATGAATGTAAGTAGGAAGTGTATTATGAAATAACAAAATACACGACCGTGTATAACACTGGAGCGTGTTAAAGTCTATTTCCCTTAAAATTGTGTCTAAAACCTCGAGATTTGGAAGATTTAGGTCATTAGAACGCTTATTTAATAACTTTAACAGCAATATTTAATAACAAGGAAGCAACTCTTATCAAATGTTCGAAAAATTACTCATTACTCGAAAGTCCCAAAAAACGCAGCTCAATTAATTACTTCAGCACTGTAAGTTTTACAATCGCTTTTCCCTAATTTAATGACGATTATAATGCCTTTTCCATCAACTAGCCCAAAGCGTAACACTAACGATACTAATCATCCCACAAAACATCTTGCAAACAAACAGCTAGTACAAGCATCGGTGGCCAATAAAACCCGAGCATGTCTAATTTAATTGCCTACACATCCATTTGCAGACCACGAAATAAAACTTCCCCCCCCCCCCCAACTCTTCCTTCCTCTAACTGCTAGTTCGCCTGCCATCGACATTTACTAATCAATTAAATCAAATCTCACTCCCAGCCCTTCATACACACACACGAAATCGGGTAACATTAAAGGAGCACTTGAAAAATGGCAGATACCGCGATCCCGAAATCACCGATCATGATGCATGATTGAAGTACGCCAGACGGAAATTAACCGCGAGCCGTAAGTTGGAAGAAAAACAACATGAAAAACCAAAGGAACTAGGCCGACGGTCGTCATCATTAGCACGCCTTTTTCCCGAAAATGTAGGGTAGGTGGAAGGTGGATGACACATTTGCTCATCACACACACTCGCACATATCTTCCGACCAAAAACCCCACGTTGGAAAGAACAACGGTAGCAAAACTTTACGCACCGTGCGACGCCGACGAGTTGTACCAAAATATCGTAAAGAAACTCTTACAGGAACGCACGGGCACTCACTTTAAATTTACTTTCTATTTTCATTTTCACTTTTCCACTCGACGCTTCCGACTGTATGAGGGGGGGAAGGGGGTCGTTTTTCGCGCGCATACCATTAGCGAAGAAGATGGGGCCCTTTTGGGTAAGATGACCCCTTTTGTTCGAGATGGTTCCCGTTACCGAGGACACTTACCGTTGTCGAGCTTGGTACTGCCGTATCGATGCATCGAGTCCATGCTGGCCAGCAGCTGGCGCTTGTCGGTGGTTTCCTTTTTGCCGAATCGAACCATCCCGTCCCGTTCGGATGGCAATGGCCGGCATGTGATGGGCGCGTATGTCACCGCGACGCAAGGGACACGGATAGGAGAAATGGTTTAAAGTGTCGGCGGGTACGCGATTTTAACGAATGACACACGGCAAAGCACAGCTAATTTAGCTCTCTCATACACACACATACACTAACTAATATCTAGCACACTGATAAGAAACAAGCGGTTTAATTTAAAAAAAGGCACTTCCCGTAAGGAGCTTCCATTAAAGATGCGATCGTAACATTGTTGTTTATGAGCGTTAATTAACAACGATTTAAAAATAAAATCACAATGCAATACACAAACAATAAACATTGTACATCATTAGAACCATGCGCTACTTAGAGCATCGAACAGGCAGCAAACGGGGATGCAGCAGATTAACAAAAAAAAATCGCACTCAAACACAAAAATCACTAATCCATTTCGATGTTCTACAGACGGGTGGTACAAGCGTAAAGAAAAAGGGCTACAAACATTAGTCCGCGTGCGAGTGTGGCATGTCGCTTCGGTCGTTCTGGATGGAAAACATATGTTACAGAGCCGAAACAGAGTCCCAAACCGGTCACCAGAACACATTCTTCGTTGGTGCTTATTAAATCGACACGATGTCGATTGGGGGTTTGTCGGTTATGAGAAAGCAACCCCCCAACAACGAGCAACAACGAGATTTAATTAAATAGAGAAGGCTTTAACGTTTTACTACAAAAGAACATACTTCGACATGGTTGCCAACCCAATTAACAGACAGAAAGACTAAAAATAAAGGAACACTTAGTTTTAGAGCACGCGTGTATGTAGCCTTTCAAAGTGGGATTCGACGGGAAGCGTCCCTTGAGGATGGAAGAATCGGTTCGTGTGGCCGCTAATCCGACGCGTTTAAATGATCGTTCTGGTGACGAATGTCTGGCGCAATGATTTCTCGCCAGAACTGCAGAAGAAAGCAGAAGAAATGTGTAACAAATGTGCTATTCGAAACATGCCATAAGTGTACAACAATAAGCACAAACGACAACGACACACAAAATTGCTACTCTACTTTTTGCCACTCTTACGCACACAACCCGCCAAAGCGCCAAGACGACAATAGCGTACACGGGTTACGTTAAGCAAAACGCAAAACAACGTAACCGAATGGTGGCGTGAAAAGTTACGCACTGTTTTCACACCCGCGGGGGTTTGGAAAAGGAATTTTTGAAATATCCGTAGGCGATTGTTTGCGGTCACACTGTCACATCGGGTCTCACTTTTCCGCCTTTCCGAAGCGCACACGCGGACACACGCGGACGGTTTGCTGCAACGGACTCTGCTGTCTCGGCCGCGCACTATCGTCAACTGGTCGGTGATCTCGGCTCGCGGTACCGATTTTGGGTAGCGCAAAACGGATCCAACTACCGTGTCCGAAATCGCATCCCGCATCCGTGACGTCACGGCGCGCGCGAAGATGAGCAAAGTCACCCGAGAGCGGAGCGTGAGAGCTCGGGAGAACACATTTTCACAGTGCGTAGTCGTTGTGGAAAATCTACCGCCAAAGATCGATGACGACACGTCGCAGGCGTGCAGTTTTGAGAGGAAAAATCTAACCGGTAGAAGTGACCTCGCGCACACCTACGACACAGGGCGCCAGAGGACAAAAAATATACAAAAGAATGGGTGATTTTATATTTTTCATTCTCCCCAAGAAACCCCCGAGTGGAAATTATCGATGACGACAAATGTGTTTACACATTTTCTTTGCCCTCCCGCCCACCACGTGTGACCGGTTTCGGGGTGGCAAATTAAACAACAACGTGTTTGCGAACAATTTGAAGGTAAACAATCCCTTTCAGCTATCCCGATGTGACCGAGGTGGATACACGGCTCCCTCGCACGTATGTGGGATAACAACACTTGCCAGCCAGCCAGGCAGCTCCTCCATCACGATTCCAACTACCAACCATCCAACCGGAGGTATCGTTCGATCTTCCTTCTGCTTGTCAAACAGCGTGTTTTGACATGTGAGTAAACTAACACCAATCAACGATATACTAAAGGGACTCGTACTAATAAGCAAAACCCGGAAGGTCAACACATTGTTTTGGTTGTTCTGGTGGTGGAAGTTTGCAAACAATGCATGTTTTTCTTCAAAGTGATCGATCGATAGTTTTTATTGAACAAAACTAATCGTTTGATCAAAAAAATAGCTGAGAGGTGACTGTTTTCATAAATTTTTTTTTTATTTTATATTCGTATTCTCGTGAAATTAATATTGCTCTACAGGGTGGCATCGTAGAAGTGAAACCCGTTGTTTGTGTAATCAAATTGAAAGCATTTTTAACTTGAATTTTACATAAAATAATTTAAATATTTCACCTTCGCACTCGAAAATTACTCGAATGCGTTTTAGGAAATCGTTTCAGGTTGCAGGCAGCACTTTATTGTGCATTTTGTTCCTTTGAATTCATTGTAGTTTAATAGAACACTTTGTGAACGTTTTGCACATTATTAGAAAGGAAGTTAATCGGTCGTGTTTGACACAGAGTGTCAGGAAACAGAAAATAGGAGCATTCGAGTAAGTGTATTACTTCCAAGTTATATTTATAGCTAGAGGTAGAGGTAGAGTTGTCCAGAGCAAATTGATATTTATTAACATGACAGAAAACTTATTGTGTTTCTTTGGGCAGCGGCAGTGGGGAAAAATTCCATTCCAAATTCAAAAATTTCCAAAATTCCAATTCCACAAATTTGATAAAAGACGCCTGGAAAATTGCATACAGCAAAAGTGATCAAAATTCCTTTTCTAAATACATACAACTTGCATCACTTTCACGATGACAGCCTGTAAACCGAATACACCCGGAACAAGGCGCACTTTCAGGGATTGGGAAAGGAAATTTGAATTGCATTCTCAATTCAGTTTAGGTGTAAGTAATTTCTTCATGAATAAAACAACATATTATTGTTCTAGTTTTAGTTTACTTTAAAAGCAATTTAGTTGATTTGATTATGCTTTAATTGGTGGAATTGTAATTACCAATTAACCGAGTGGGCTCGGACAGGTATTTTAATTCTAATTTCTTTAAAATTTCGCTTTGATCAATCAAACTATAAACTCCCCAAGAAACCTTCGTCCTTTTTTTCTTTGAATAAAATTATTTACTGCAAAACCTACTTTAAGGCCCTCAAGGTGAGATTTGATCCACGGATCTCAGTGTACTAAACCAAGTGCCATAACATAATACCATGGACCCTTTCTAGTTGTTCCGGTTGAGTATGAACCTGTTA
>AXCM01009857.1:0-11066 GCA_000473375.1 Anopheles culicifacies
TGTTCGCACAGGAGTCTCTTCAACATAGATAACGTTTATATGCAATTGCATTGACTCACATGAGAATTCTAGCAGGAACCTAAGGCCAGGACCACTTCTCTGGAATCCAATTAACTCAACAAAATTTGGTTCTTATAAGCTTATAAAAAATCCTACTGCTGCACAACATCCAATAACACACACAAATTCAATACTGCATTTGGTTGCATAAACCAATTATTATAATGATAAAGGCAAACATTGGGGGAGCGGCTGGCAGAGGAGATAACGGGCCAGAACCAAGGATCGAATCCCATTCAGACCGTTCCCCTGAACGCATGACTGACTAGAGACACAGAAGAAGAAGTAGACCAAAAACAAATTGAATGACTTTGTAGTAATACAAAAAAATGACTAAAATACTTTTTTACAAAATTTTTCCATTGAAAATTGCCAAGAAGGATTATTATACTATTCAAAAATATATTGACATTAAAGAAGTAACGAGTAACGAGTAAAGTTGAGCAACGTGAGGTTTTAAAAAAAATTAAATCATGTTTCACCCATGTTAGTAAATTGTTATAATTATTTATAATTGATGGCTTCGGAAAAATGAAAAATAAAAAAAAATATGTAAAATTGCAAAACAAAAATCCCAAATATTTAAGACTATAGAATGAAATTCACAATATTTACAAGTTTGCGATATATTTTCAACTTTAAAACTTATTACGAATGGTGTACGAAAGTTTACACAACTACTTTTTGAATCAAATAAACCCATCATTTTTTATGACAAAAGATAGAAATAATTGATAACTGTTAACTCTGCAAGTTTACCAATAAAATTACGAAAAACTCCAACTGATAGCTTCACAAACATAACATCAAAAGAAGTATGAAGTATACTTTCAAGCATATTTTTATGTGTACCATGCACTGCAGCTATATGTCCAGCTATCATGCATCTTTTGAAAAAAAGAAGCAAACAGGTTCTTCGTTATCACACCCTTATCAACAATCGACATTATACTGCCCACACATTTCCTTCTGACGCTTACCATTCTAATGAATTGCCAAAGAATTTCCCTTCAGGGAGGTCCGTTCGATCTTCGTCGAAAGAAATTTGTTTCGTAAGCAGTAAGTGCCCCAAGAATCTTTGGCGTTTCAAGATTTTTGATTAGTTGACTTGTTTTCCTTTTTTCTAGCCTCCACTCAGCTTCCGCCGAGAGATATCCCAACGACTGGACAGCAAGCTTTCGCCCTCTTTTACGAGCAATAAAGTGAAATCCAGTGGTTGTCCAGTGTCGCTTGCTGAGCAGCCGGTACGAACGAACGTGTACACAAATGCATCCGAGGGCATCGTTTATTGGTTAAAGCTGACCATGCTGAACTGCTCGATGACTCGTTTGCGGATGCGCTTCAGCAAAGAGGGTGGAAGGATAATAGTCTGCCCATGAAATTCGCCCATCCAATAACGTCCTATGACGGTGGCAACAGTTCACCGTTCATATCCGATGCGGACAGAACTGTTACCGTGCCCAGTCAATTGTGTGTACTCTCTTTCCAATCCATGTCAGCTCTGGTGGGTAGTTGTCATATTTTTATGAGAAGCAAATATCGGTTGATTCTCCGAACGAGCAAATTGGCCACAATATCGACTCCATAAAAACATCGCTATCGATGACGGTACGCGTTTGCCACGCAACTGCGTTGTTGCGTATCTTTTTCGTATCGAGCGTAAGGAGAGGAAAAATATTACAATTTTCCGCAAATGCTTGCAAATGGGGACCTTATAATATAACACATTTGTCAAACAAGGTGCAACCCTCGTTTGTTCTTTTTTTATCACACTGAATATACTTGGTTTTTGTAATTTAAAAATAAGGGAAACATTGTAAGCAAATACAATTATTGTAAATATATAAATTATATAAATTATATAAAAATATTTTTGTCATATGTTGATAACTAACCAAAATAAACAAAACTAACCTACACCAATCGCAATCAAGAGAGGATGAATTAAAAAATATTTTTTTATTTGATTATTTGTCTCACGGAAAGCCTTTAAACCAACCAATCAATCATTTTCTTTTCCTCTAGGCGTGCTTAGCATTTAACTCCGTTTTAACCGAAACAGGACATATTTTTCCATCAAGACAATCAACCTTGATGGGAAGGCACCAATTGCCGCATTCCCCCAAGGGATCCAATCATCGCCACTGTACGCTCCACACGGCTGCAACGCAATTGATGAACCATTTGCCTTCGGTTTTATCGCACCATGGACTTATTGCACTCGGGATCGTAAACACGTTTACGGCGCGTCGCGAAATTAATAAACTTTTGCCAATTTGCCGCTCGGTCCCAGTGAAACGGAGGTTGCACTTTTTTTACGGTCGGTAATTATCGTTTCAACGGGAGCAATGAGACGCGAACATAGCTTGAGCGTATTACTTTCGGGCGAATTGTATCTCTCCAAACGAGGGGCGTGATTGGATTGGATCGATCCATTCCCTATACTTAAAGGTAGTGGATAAAAATGGAAAAAAAACAACTTTCCATCCTGTTTGTATCTTCCTCGTGTTCTACGTTGAAGCTGGTTGCTTTAAAAAATCATCCTGAAATCAGGAGACCTTTCGTGAGACAAATAGCACATTTTCTGCACATTAATGCTATGCACACTGCCAGATAGATTGTAGCAAAATATTGATAAACTCGTTTACTTACGTTGCTGTAACGTGAAATTCGAGATAAAAAGTTTCATTTTATTCTTTCACATTTTCAAAATTAAGAAATACTACGTAATGTATGTATCCTATATATGAAATACTATGTGAAATCCTTGTTGATGACAACAGTTTTGCTTAAACAGTTTAGTTTGGAAATACCTTTTCTCTTTCACGTACTATCTTATTTTATGACATGTTATATTTATTAACATTTTTAATCTATTAAAATGTATTTTTATCTGCTACAATGTCCTTACTTTTTCTATGTTTAATTTGCATTGTTCCAATTAAGTATGAATGTTATAGTATAATGTACAATATATACATCAAACAAATTTCTCTTATTCTCTTATTTTTCAATGATTATGTTGCTCAAATTTATATCAAATCCTTTATATTGCTTACTGAAGTGCAAGAGCAAGAGGAAGCCAAATTAATTCACTAACGCTGTCATAGAACACTCAGAGAAAATAGTTTACTGTTTGGTTTCTTAAAAGATTCTCGCATCCCCTCGCCCCTTTTTCTAAGAAAAAGAAGTTTCTTGTTTGTTTTTTTTTTTTCATGAAACAATGTGCATAGTACGTATTTATGAAAACGATCACTCTTACAATTAAATTGTTCCAGTTTCATACATAGTTTTAAACTATCCAATCAACTATATAAAGCAATCGGACAAACGCTAGGACATCGGATAAATTAAGTCAGGTTATGTGAAACATTCAAGCTTGTTCAAAGCAGTGAATGGAATATTATTGGAAATTTCATCTTGACACAATACTAATACGTTCTTATGAGATAGCAACCAAACGATAGTTAGCTACACTTACATCAACTTTGTAAGAAAATAACCGATTAAATCAACAAAAATGAAGCAAACACTGAAACATTGATGAAGGATATTTGTTTATCCCATGTCAGACATTCTGATTCCAAACATTTACCAATTCTAACTGAAGATAGTGACTTAACGTATGAGTTGAACGTATGAGTGACTTAACGTATGATGTTTTAATTAAAACTAATACGATGGATATAAATGTTTCAGGTGTCGGCTAGATGTTATGCGCTATCGTTGTGGATATGCGTTGTCACAGCAATGCAGTGCTAAACCGGTTTGTCGCTAGAGGGCGCTCGCTGCAAAGAACGATCATGCGCACTAGCCGGCTCTTGGGCATAATTTCCTGAACCGAGGAAGAAAAGAGTGTCAGAGAAGAGAAGGCTTTCTTTATTTATTGGCCATGCGCGAGGATAGATTTAATGCACTTAATAAATATAAGCTTAAATATAAAGATTATTGTTTCTCTTTTTTGATGCACGCACCCCAACGTCCTTGTTGTCGAATGCATGTACGTATTGGAATCCAACACAAGTTAGGGTCCTAGGTAAATATCATCGATCAACAATATTTTTAGGGTAACATGTTTCAAGGCTCTGAATGAAATAATAAAACATTTATATAAAAAATGAATAATAACATTACTTTATGAATTACAACAATTAAAAAAAAACTAAACTATGTTAATTAAGCTTCTTCTTCTTCTTCTCTGGCTCTACAATCTCGAGAGGTCTTGGCCTACCATTTCTGGCTTCCGTGACTTGAATGTACCCGTAACAGAATAGTCAATCCTGCGTGCGGGGGAGCGGCCCGAATGGGATTCGAACCTCGGTCCTTTCGAACACCGTCGCCTCAGTTTCCTCGGCCACCGAACCGCTCCGTTAAATAAGCTTAAATTAATAAATTCCGGTGGTAATTAGCTCTACCTGCCTGACTTGATGATATGCCATCAAGTAATACAAGCCTTAATCTAGAGTTTGTTAAGCATAGGGAGTTTTTTTTTATAAATGGCAAGCTTTCTTGTTTAGCCTATGATTTTTCCTTAATAATAGTAGAGGTACCAAGACACCAAAAGATTTGTTCAAATCTTTTTGTAGATTATTCAATATATTCACAATTTTATGCCGCTATCAAACTACATGACTGCACTACTTGACTATGACCGTACGAAGGATTTTTCCACAGCACAGGTAAAACTAATATCTTCGTCGTTCGTTGAATGAGCGTGTGTGCGGGTATGTACCTTTCAAAAAGTGGCACATAATTCAAAAAGTTTTTCAAGCAGAAGAAAAACAAACTTTTGCAAAGGTGTTGACGCTAGGCACATCTGCTGTGTGCACCAACCACGAAATTCACCCCTTACGGTGCATACCTTAGCCTGGAGGGCAAATAGTGAGATATATTTTTTTCCCCGAATGTGAATCGGACAAAACGAAAACCCCGAAAAAGAAAGTATGTGAATGCAGCAAGTTCGATTGGAAAAGAATAAAACCAACTTCATACGGCGCGTATTCTTGGAACCGTATCGATCGTGCTGTTGTTCGATGGAGATTTTTCGGAATCGTGTCCCATGTGTAGCATGTTCCTCTCGAACCAAAAACCGGTTGGCGAGTTGCGTGTCCGTTGACCATTACCACCGTATGAAGGCACCTGATTGGAGTTGTATGTTGCAAAGTTTTCCTGCTAACATGCTAACAAACTAACTCTCAGCGGAGATGCAGCCCGGTAAAGCTTAAAGTTCACCCTCGAGAAAGCGTAAAAGCGGCACAACAAAAACCCCCAGTTCAACATTGAACGCAAAGTTCAGCCAAAGCACCAAATGTTCAATCACTCTAATAACCCATTCGGAACGTGACACGCATACCTGGGTAGGAATTGGTGGAATTCTGGTTTTGCAAAAGGACGATGTTGAATGGTCGCCCGGGAGGAGATTACAGCTTATTAATCAACCAAGGCTGCGTGGATGGGTGGGAGTTGCTCTGGGAAAATTAAATAAAGATCTCATCTCGTGTCGACCATCGCATCCGCAGGAAGTACAAACGCGCTGGGCGTATTTGTTCACATATTTGTGCCTGTGTGTACGCGCTCTAATTCGAGCATTCTCGAAAGGATCGGTCGCTTCTGGACTTACATGGAGGAAAACGAATTCTCTGCAGACTAGCAGATGATGAACCAACGTTTAATTGTATGCCCGCGTGTCCAGGCACATCACCGGCCAGGCCCAGACAACTATCCCACGATTATACCGAACAACCCTCCCAGAACGATCAGTTCATTGCCACCGAAGCACGGAACAGTTGGGGACGATAACGGGGAAATCATTGGACAATTAATGAGGCGTTCAATTACGCTTCAACCGAACGGGCTTGGGATGAATCCGTCCTAGAGTGTTTCCGTAAGGTGCCAATGGATGGCTTGTGTATATAGCTGTGTTGGCGGTATGTGTGCGTGTGTCTCTCTATATATATACTCAACGTATGTACGTGTGACACGTGTTCGCATGAGGGACGACGGTTACGACGCTAGCCTCCCCCTTCCGAGATGAGCGATATTCATCGAGGGTATCGAGGTGGAAAAGTGAACGAAAATGAAAGATTGAAGCACGGGAAGAATCAATTAAATTACCGCGTTTTCGCCACCCACCAACCCCGCACTGTCCCACCCCCAGCGCCATAGTAATTTCGTACGAATGTTGACGTCTTTTTTTGCCCACCGTCTCGTTTTCTTCAAACCGGGTGTGGGTAGTTCATGGTGGACATTCGTTGCGGATGAAGCGCCTTCCTTTCGGGGATCATTTTCATGGTCAATTTAACTTTTGGTCCATTCGACTCGATAAAGCAATTCAGTGCAGCTTGGTTGAGGTTCTCGCCCGTTCACGTACTTCCTGTTTGGGGCACCTTCGTACACAGCCCGGCACCTTCTAATGCTTGCCATCACTTGATGCTTTTATGTTTCGCCTATTTCGGTACTATTTTACTTTGCTGCACGTTCACTCCTCACCTCATTCGTTCGCACGACAATGGAAACCCTCACGACACGATACACAGGACGTGTCCTACTCAAACACTGATCAATCATGGTCGGTGGGATTTTACGAGGCCAATTCTGGGGGCTTTTGTGTAGAGTTTTATCTGGAGCGAACGGTGTTTGGGTGCAAATGTGTGTATGCGCGATTGCACGCGTGTGTGTGTGTGTAAATAAGTGAATCTGCTCTAATGAGAAATGGAAGAAACGTTCGACTGAAACATTAATGTGTGCTAAGTGAGTCCCACGATAGCTAATTACTTATTTATATGATCGATCTTTCATGTCGATGAATAGTGAACCTGATGACAGAGGTATAACGCTTGCAAGATGTGAATCAGGAGTGATTATTTTTAATTTTCAGCACCAATACATAGTTGTTGGAAATTGGCAAAGCGCGCATAAACAAGGCTCAACCATCTTTGTTTGAAAGCAGGGGGAAACAAGAAATGAAAATAAGCTTAAAATATCCTTAAAATATAATTTTCAAGCCCAATTTTTAATTTAATTATTTTAAATAACCGCTTGAATTATTAAAACTAATACTATACATAAATCGACGTGTAAAAGTTGTAAAATTGTTTTCTATCCAATTACTTAATTAAGAATTTTCATCATGGATTTTTTCATTATTAGCTGTTTAAAGGTATAAACTACACTTAAATATGGTGACCTGGGGGAAAGGTCTTAAATCGGCAGAACATGGAAATCAAATCCCATTAGAACCTTTGGTGCGGAATTTTTATACAACTATTTCAATAAGTCTCACACATGGCACATAAGAAGAATAAGTATTGATAAGCGTTGCTTACTATTCCTCAAAAAGGTTATAAAAAACTGTGTACGTTCATTTCCTATTTCATGGATGTGTCTGGTGCAACGATAACTAATTAATTTACTAGTTATTTACAAATAAATAAACATATTTCAGGGGATTCTATTCATATTTTAAAATTAGAACGCTGAAGCAACACAGCAACTGAACTCGACTAAACTTCTCCATCCGCTTAGCTATTCCATGATCATCAACTACCAGGCGCCTCCACCGAAAGGACTCATGAATGATCTGTTCCACAATTTAAAAAATCTCAGGTTCTTAAGTCATGTAAAACAAGAATTTGTTTCGAACAGTAAGAAAACTTAACCGTATAAGATTTGTGTCTACTTCATGAACAATGATCAGTCCTTTATCTAATATACCACCATAGAATCATTTAAGCAATTCATGATGGCTAGAAAACAAACCCTCCTCCAAGCATTTGAATTTTTTAAACATGATTTAAAATTACCTCTCTATATTTACTTAACTGTTAAAAAGATTATACCTTATGCGTCAGAATGATACGTTAAGCCATCGTATACACTCGCCTGGATAAATCGCTTCTTAAAGAAGAACATCTCAATTGGGTAAAATCAACCGAAGAGACTCGTATATCAATTGTAACTCCAAATAAAACAACATTTGGTAGAATCGTTTGTGATGCAGTTAAATATAAATTAAATTATACCATGCAGAACACTCGCAAAACATGCTGTATGAATATTAATTTAGATAGAATTCCACTGTGCCTAGAGGAACTCATACACTCGCTCGATATTCAGTTGAAAGCAATGAAACAAATTCAAAGAAATCGTCCAGCTATAACACAAAAACTCGAGAATGGAATCTACTAAACGACCTATTACCAAGTGAATGTAAGTGTAAGGAAATTTAATTAGAATTAATATGATTGCTTTGTGGCACGAAGGTAAGTTTACGTTCGTATTTCAGAATAATTAATTTACACAATGTAATACAAAGTGTGAATGCACAATTTGTCTTCATTACATGCTTTTGAATAAATTGTTAATGAGCATATTATTTTGTTTGTTTAAACGATAATGAATCCACTTGTGAACCGCTTGAATGTCTTGTCAAGAATCGTGTATATCTCGATATGCATCATCTGGTTTACGTTCAATGAAACGTGCATGAGTGTATAAAGGGTAAATAAAGAATAATACTAAACTCTTTCCATCATAATAGGAATCGATTAAGCGGAATTGATTTAATGGAAACAAAACTTAAATGATGTATGGTAAAAGTATTATAATGAACTAAAGCTTACTTCTGTTAATTCAATTGAAAACAACTACCGACACACAATTCGTACACTGAATGTCATAAGTTCAACAAGCTTTGATAGTATTGATCTAGGCCAGTATTGCAGCTCATGAAATAAACTTGTATGTCAATAAGCAAGAACTAATTATAAGCGGTGTTTTTATTATGCTAATTCATTCGTTATACTTAACACCTAAATGAATGTTTTCCTTAAAACTTGTATGGAATGAAAATACCATTAATCCATTATCCGTATTACAATACCGCTGACTAATTGCGCCTGCAAAAACACACTTCAAACCCATTTTCATGATAAATAGAGCAGAAATAAACCCCTTTCCCCGGTCATGCCTGTGCCTTTATGCCCATCCCACTAGAGAAAGCAAACTTACAGTACCAGCTGGAACCAACTTCAGTGCGCATTTGTTTTTGAAATTCAAGTGTTCATTAGTTTCTCATTAGCTTTCTCTTTCCCCAGCCCGATTCGATGCGACGATTCAATGTATTCCCACTCGAGCTTCTGCTACCTTCCGACAGATTACACCAAAAAAGAGAGAAAAATTACAAGCATACTCACGCACCCTCACCCCCATCGACTAAGGGGTGGGAAATTTAATAATCCTGCATCGTTTTCCTGCAAGCACCCATGAAGATGAGTTACAATCTCCAGCTGCTGATTACAAAACAACCCACTTGCACCACTTAACTGTTAACATTGGCGCACGGACTCGAGCTAGAGTTTCATCCCTATTTACCCCCTCCCCGCCTGTTGACGAACCGTTTCGAGTGGTCGCTTGCTTATTTTGGGGCGGCAAGAAAAAAAGCATGTTTACCTTTGCTCCCGTTCGCACCATGCCACACACGGGGCACAAGCTGCATATGTAAACACACACTCGGTGAAGATAATCTTTCATCGCAACCGGTTCCTTCTGTGTTTTTCCCACACTCCCCTGCCCAAACCTTAAACAACGGACGTCAAACAACAGGACAGGATATGCACGTAATCTTCTTCATGCACGTAAAACCCGAGTTGCGAGAAATGATGCACACATTTTCCTTTCCACATCGATCGTTCCGCAAGCAACCGGGAAAGATGCGGGGGACGATTTCACCGAGTGCAAGACATGTTATGGATGGGGTTTTGCCGTTATTACAGAAAATTACAAAAGAGCATAAAAAGTCATAAATTACAGTCGTGTGCGCCGTGTTTTGTTTAATTGCAGAAATATATATATATATGCACGTGTGTTTGTGTGTCTGCACGAGCGCTCCATCCCGCCCGGTGCAGTACGGTGTAACTGTGGTTTTGGGTTGCGAATTCGCAAACATTTCCGCTACGTTTGCATTCTGTCCCTGCACGGGAGATAATGCACACACATTCTTCGCCTGTTTCGCTCCAGGAAGGCCTTTTTACCATGGCATGCATGGGTAGAAAACTGGAAGTGGAGCCGCCTAGTTGTTGATGTTCATGGAGGCGCCCAGTAGATTGTACCCATGGAGACGCCCAGTAGCTGGTGGTACGTTTGCTAATGGAAATGCAATTGTTCGGCAATGGGTAGGAATTACACAGACAACCATATATTCACAATCTAGGACAGTCTTCTTTTCCCTCGCACGGCAAACATCCGGCCCGGCCGCATGTTACATTCATCGTAAACAAAAGCTTCACACAATGAAGCTGTAATGGCCGTCCTACATCGCGTGTGGTTTCTGTGGCCTACAAAATCTGCACAACACACACACACACACGCGCGCAAACGCGTGCGAACGATGGCTCCTGCCGCATAGATAAGAAAGCAAATCTCATAGGCATAAGAACATGATGATTTACCGATGACGATTTGCCTTCCGTCCTGTCGGATAGGTTTCTTTCATCCTACATGGCCTACACACATTAACAAGTTGACACAGATGTGAAACCGAAGCCTTGATGACTTGATTCGCATCTCACAAAACAGGGGACCGGGGACTGCACGAGACACCATAAGCCCGTTCGTTTTATGTATCTTGCCATTAAAGCGAGCGAAACATTACTACATAATTATGGCCGTTGCTCGCGGCCAGTGAAGCTAATACAGTGCTGGCGTGTTGCTATCGATCGTTAGTCCACCCGCGAGGTGTGCAATTACTACCACTTTCTTCATTGCGCCCCAAAATGACGTGATTCTCACAGCTTCGTATTCAATTGTAGCCCTACAAACATCAGGGTGCCATCAGGTGACGTCTTGTTCGGTCCTGTTGAACGTCGATGCAAGCGTAACGTAATGTGCGTTTTTTTTGCCTTCGCGCTGTGCATGAGCATCATGAATTCTGTGCTTAACGATCCATAAAAATTTAAGCATTCATTCCTCTTGCTGTGTGGGTAGAAATGAGATAAAAGAAAAAAAAA